>CAJVPQ010000058.1:0-43385 GCA_910591825.1 Funneliformis caledonium
CACTTATAATCAATAAAAAATGTATTAATTATATAATAAAAATATAGTAATAATTACAGTTAACACTCTTTATAATGAACTGATAATCCTATTAAAAAAAGTTTGTTATATAAATTATTATGCTTTATATGAACTATTACACTTTTTATAATGAACTATTATTAAAATTTAAAAATTGTAAGTTGATTACAGTCAAAGTTTGTTATAATAAATCTTTTTATAATGAACACTAAATATAATGAACTCACAAATTTTAAATTTTAATAATAGTTCATTATAAAAAGTGTAATAGTTTATATAAAAAGCATAGTAATTTATATAATAAACTTTTTTTTAATAGAATTATAGTTCGTTATAAAAAGTATTGACTATATATCTAGTATTTATTATAAAAAGATTTATTATAACTAGCTTTAAATGTAAAATATTATAAAATAACATATTTATTCATATTTATAATACTATTAAATAATAATTAAGTAGTAATTATTTTCATTATTTATAAATTTTAATAAAGATTATGTAAAACTACTACATTTAAAAAAAAGTAATTATTTTTATTTATAATATAAATATTACAGAGAAATAATATCAATTATTATATAGTTCTTTGCAATATATTAGCAATTAGTTTAAAAATTTTATTATAAATAGCTTAATTTTCAATCATAAAAATAATAATTATTTAATAAACAGTTAATTTGTAATTAATTATGTAATTATTAAGAATATAATTATAATTCCAATAATTTAATGGTTTTATTTATTATAATAATTCTTGAGCATTTTTCTTTATTTTAAGAATTTTATTATTTTTAAAGATATATTTGAATGCAAATATATAGGATCAGTCTAGCAAAAGCTAAAGTTCGATAAATCACATAATTTCAAGAAAATTGCAGTTTAAAATTATTAGTTAATTTAGTAAATTGCAATTTATTCTGTTATTTTTAAAGATTTTTAAAATTGGTTTTATATAAACTAGAATAAAATTTTGCAAGTTATTAAAAGCATTAGATTTTTTAGCAAGTTTATTTTATTCATTAAATATAATAATAAAAAATATAACAATTATAAATTATAAATATTATATTTTTTAATATACTATTTTTGCTAGACTGATCTTTATATATATATATATATTTTTATTATCAATTTATCTAATTTGTTATTTTAAAATGTATTATTAATTTAGAAGTTGTATTTATTTTTAAGTATATTTTATTAAGTCAGATAAGTTTTTATACTTTTTGACTTAAAATTTTAATTTGTAAATGAATATCTTTATGTGATAAAAATTTCAATCAAATTTAATTTTAATCTCTTATAAGAATATGAAGTATGAGCTAAATCTAGCCATTATTTGATTGATTAATGTTTTAGTATATCTAATTATCAGTAAATTGCAGATTAAATAGCTTAATAAATAAATATCATTGGTATTCAAAAATTTCAGTAAATATTACAAGTACAACTTATTAAAAAAAAGAATATGTAGTTTTTATAATTATAAATCATAATTCTTTTTAGATATTTGTTGTAATAATAAGTTAAACAATAAAATATATTGATAGATATTATTGGAAATGTTTTTATTTTGATTTTAAATGGTATCAAAATGAATAAGAAGAATTGTAAACTTATTTAGAAAATTTATACTAAAAAGTAAAGATTTTATAAATCCTCTATAGTTATATTTTTTAAAAGAAAAAAGGTTATATAATTATTTTATCTTACATAAATCTTGATTATTTTGAAAGGATAAATTTAATATATATAAAAATTTTTAGTTAAAACATTTCACATATTAGTAATTATTTTTATATGATTTGTTATTTGTATATTATTTATTTAATTTTATTTTTTAATTAATAGTTTTTTATTGATTATAAGTGGTATAATATATGCATTTCAAGTGACTTTCACAGAGGTTCACTATGATAAGGTCAGTGCAAATGAATTTTTTAAT
Organism: Funneliformis caledonium; assembly: GCA_910591825.1. NCBI lineage: Eukaryota > Fungi > Glomeromycota > Glomeromycetes > Glomerales > Glomeraceae > Funneliformis > Funneliformis caledonium. The sequence continues at coordinate 1,970 of CAJVPQ010000058.1, forward strand.
GTTGCAGTTAAAGCTTGTGAAGCAATTTTTTGTTAAAAAAATTTGCTTTTGTGGTTTTACAAAAATTTTAAATAAACTCAATGTAATGTACGTCAATCGTTCTATATTGTCTACCAAATAAATTTTATTGAAATCATCAAAGTCACTTGAATAAATAAGAACAGCTATTTGTTATCATATTTACGAAGAATCGTTATTTGTACAATTTATGTAAATCGTTCTTTAATATTTCTCACTTGCATTTACGTCATCAAAGAAGCATTCTTTGAATTGGAAAAATTACTCTATTTGAAGATAATAAAAGTTTAGGTCTTAGGATCGCGCGTTAACATCATTTTTACAAAAGAAATAATTGCATTTTAAATCCTGCAGGACATTCCGAATCTCAAATAACAACAAGAAAAAAATAGAAAAGTTGGAATAAAAATCGATGTGATTAAATAGAATTAATGATTAAAAAAGGTTTGAAAGACAATTTATAAGGAACCTTTTTCTGGGAAAATCACACTATAATGGCTTCCGTGAAATCCGGGTATTTTATTTTGTTTTGATATTTTTTAAAACATTTAAATGATAATAATGTCTATTTTTTTTTTTTTAATGTCCTATCCGGATGATAAAAATTCGGAAAAGAACTTTGAATCTATCTGAAAAAAGCAAAATTTATGTAGTCCATATTTATACAATTAGACTTGATAGGAAAGTCCGTTATCTCAGGCCCAACATTACTCTATTTTTTTTTTTTTTTTTTAAAAAAAAACCGATAAAAATATAAGGAGTCTACAGGTCATAACTAGAAGGATATCTTATGTAACACTTGTATTCCTCAATTATTCTCACATATTCTTCTTCTTGATAATCAGGGTTTGATAAAAGAATAGAAATCGTTGGTAAACCTTTCCAATCCTCTAAAACTTCACGTAGGGTTTTAGGTGAAAATCTAAAATCATTGATTTCTCTTAACCTAATTGGCGCGGACCTAATCAATATATCAGATAATTTTTCTCCAGCCTCCAACTTTTTTTGTTCGAATAAACTGTCATCAAACCTATTGTTTATATGCTCTAAAATCAATGATAACGCCTCCAATCTTTGACATGATTTTAATAAATTTTCGAATTCAATGTAATGACTCTTTGATGGTGGAATTACAATTGATAAATGTTCTATTAAAGGACAATTTTCACAAATTATACGAATAAGCAAAAGAGAATCGTCCCAAAAATGCTCATCTTGAGCGTCATAAATGAATTTCTTGATTAAAAGTTTCCTAAGACTTTTTTCACTATTTTTAATTATACACATAACTGTTTCAATTTCAATATAATCTATTTGAAGGACTTCAAGACTATGAAAGAATGATCTTTTTAATTGACTTTCATAATTGGGTCTGGTAAAAAAAGGAGAATTAAATTTTAACGTTTTCAAGTTATGAAGTTCTGGAAGTATCAATGGTGGAAATATGTAATCATTTCTATGAATAGGAATAATATCGTTATTATTAATGTAATGACAATTATGAAAATTCGTCACAAGATGGAGGAGTGTATCCGCCTTTTTTTTTAACGCAAGAAAAATTTCATCATGAGCGGTGTTATTTACGAAATCTAAATCATCATTAAAATGATCCTTCCACTCAAAAAATTTCAAGTTTCTCTGGGCCTCAATCAACCTAAGGATTCCACAATTAGCTTTTACGCTTGTATGAAAAATAGTGATTCTTTGTATATCTTGACAGATTTGGGATAATCCATAAAAGAGTGAATGATCAATAGACGTGTCGCATGTTAAATCACATAACGTCTCAAGACGAGCCTTGGCCCCCGGAAAGTAAAATATGTGATGTTTCATCGACCTCATATCCAAATATTTTAACTCTGGAATTCTTCTCATGAAGAGGGCGTAAATCTCTTGTTGTAAAAGAAATTGTTTATAAGTTGTTGAAGCACCAATAGAAATTATTTTGGATATAACATTTGCGTTAATACTTTCGCAGAAAGATAAATAATCGAATAGGAGTGACTGATGAGAAGTTCGAGGCAATCTGATTCCTTGTTTTGTTAGAGATTTTTTAACACCATCGGATAAGAGAAAAGTAATCACATAGTACAAGGAAAGTTTGTATCGATATTCTATCTTTTTGCCTCCATTGAACCAAGGATCTTTCCATAAAACAGGAATTACGCATCCAAGCCAAAGTCTATTAACCAGAAGACTTGAAAAAAGAGATTGTGAATCCTCCTGTAATTTTGCAAATATCAAGGAAAGAATATACTCATTTAACTTGGACATTTTTTTTTTAAAAAAAATTAAAATCAAACGGAGTTCGTTCTTATATATATATATATATTTTTAATCAATTTAATCAATTAATCTATGTATGATTGCACATTTTTGAATGTCTTTTTAAGTTCAAAGCGATTGTGTAACGTTTATCCGATAAGATCACCAGACCCTTCCAGCTAGGGCCAAATTTGGAACGTTCAACAAATTGATCTTTTATAGAATGTTGTTTCCTGAAATTTCGATCTAATTTGCAATATTCAAAGTAATAATAAAGATAACCTTGCGTATCAACTAAAAAAAAATTTGAACTTTATTCCTATATTAATTGCTTGTACGATATCATCACTATATGATATTACGCATCTTTCCTTTTCATTATTAATTCAATCATTCAAATCAACAAATCAACTAATTAATTGTACGAAATCATTCAATAGCTGATATAACTAATACATTTATATATAATTTTCTTCGGAATGAACCTTTTTCTACGGATCATCATAAATGTCGTATCATGATTATAATTTCTCAAGATCCTCCCATTTGTAAGTTATGATATTCCAGCGATCATTCAATAATAATGATAATAATTATTATTAGTAATCATTTACAAGTTGTCTTCTATTTTAAATTCTCTAATTCAATAAAAAAGTGATTAAAGACATAATATTTGGTGCTTAACTTATCTCATCTAAATATTTAACTCGGGCATTTCCTCATCATGACTGGCGGCAATAGAAATTATATTTCTTGTGCTGATACTCTACTTTTCAGAAAAATTTTTTTATCATCGGAATAATAATATGTAGGTATAATTTATAATATCTAAATTCGGAACACCAAAGTTTATTAACGACAAGAGAGATGTAATTATTTCTTCAAATAACAAGAAAAAGACTCCTATTTAAGAAAAATTATCAATCATGATCGTTAAATTTAATAAAATGTATGCTACTTTCACGTAAAATGCAACATGTTTTTGAGATGAAACCAAAAAAAAAAGCATGAAAATTATAACTGCTGAAAAAAAAAAAAAAGCTAAGGGCGAAACTATAATTTTGAAACAGTTTGGAACTCGAATTTGATGCAAAGTACGTAAAATGCATTCATGCGTAGGATTTATATTAATTACCACCGATCTCTTCATTTGTTTCTTATATATTTTTTAAGATTGATATTGAACTTTAGCAAGGAGCTTTTCGATTCCAAACTTTATTTGATGATGAAGAAATTAATTTCGAATGTTAATAAATTTAATCAGTTACATGTATGTATAATTGAGATTATTTAGGGTTAGGGTTAGGGTTAGGGTTAGTTTGTCACCGGTGTGACACTGGTGATGTTTCAATTTTTATTTTTTTCGGTGGGTTAGGTTTATTCGTCACGAATGGAAGTAACACATACCGTATTCCTCCGAAAATAAGCAACCTTTTTTTATTATAAGGTTGCTTATTTTCGGGTATTTTCAGAATTTTATAATATTTAATATATATCGAAAAATTCCAAATTCGATCCCGTGACTGTTGGTCACCTGTTTGTCACGTTTGATCGACATTTTTACGTTTGATCCATTCCAATTCATTTGTATGCTTGTAAAAAAAAATGCCGCAACCTATAAGAAAAAGGATTGTTAAGCGCACTTCATATTCTATTGAACAAAAAATACAGGTAGTTACCTACGCGAAAGAACACGGACAAATTAAGGTTGTAGAACACTTAATGCTTGTATACGATTCTTTTAGAGGCCATTTAGAAGAATCGGTTAAAAGAAAAATTTTATGAGTGTGGCTTTGATCTCGCGGTAATATTTGCTAATCACTTAACATTGCGATAAACAAACCATTTAAAAATCACCTCCATATGGAATGGCATGCTTGGGTGGCTTGTGGCGGTGCAGGAGAAACAGCCGCGGGAAACCTTCGTCATGCTAAGTTTAATGATGTGTGTTTATGGGTTAAAAATTCCTGGGAAAGAATTTCTGACGAAATCATCATATGATCCTTTAAGACATGTGAACTATCGATTGACTTAAATGAACCAGATTCTGATTTAGAGATTATTGATAAAGACGACATTGATACCAATGACGATGATGGTGATAGTGATGATGATGGCGATTGTGATGATGTGATATTGATAATGACAATAATAGTGCTAGCGATTGTATTTAATATGATAAAATAAAATTTAAGAATCTATTATAAATATATTTTCAATTGTTTTTTAAATAACAATTATAAAGTTATATTAATTTAAAGCATCATGTTGCTTATTTTCGGATATAATACTATTTTCGGGGTTGCTTATTTTCGGAGGAATACGGTATCTCAACTAAAGAACAATTAAAATATAAGTATCTAATAATTTAAGGTTAGTAAGTTTTATATAGTAAAGAGCGTAAATCTTATTGTGCTAATAATTACACGTAATTATAATTAATTTATGACAACCATTAATTTGTCGATTTTATAATCTTTTATTGTCGTAATCAATTACATTAATTTCATTTGTTTTCTTTTTGATGTATTCACTGATTTTTTTTTGCGTACAAATAATAATAACTAGTCGATTAGACCAAAACGATACTTGTCTAATTAATCAAAACATTTCATATCTAAAATCTTTAATCACGCCGTCAATTTTGTATTTATTAATTATCTTTATATATGCCTCTTTTTCATGATCATGGTCTGATGTAATTATCAAAAGAGCGGGTCGACCTCTCCAATTTTCTAAAAATTCCTCTAGGATTATCAATGAAAATTTAAAATGACCAAAAAATCTAATTTCTCTTAAATTAAATGGTGCAGACCTAACCAACACATTTAATAATCTCTCCCCGGATAAAAATCTTTTTCCTTCAATCAATTCATATTCATTGACATCATTAATACTTTCGGATATCTCCAATAATAATACCTTCAAATTTTGACAAATTACGAGTAATTTTTCAAATTCAATAAAGTGCTCTTTGGATGAAAGAAATGTGAGGGTCAAATATTCAATTAGAGGACAATGTTCATAAATCGTACGAATAAGGATAAGGGATTCTTCATAAAAATTTTCATCAAAGTTATAATCATCGATCAAAATCTTCCTAAGTCTTCCACCGCAATTTTTAATTATGCAAACGACCGTGTTAATTTCAATTAAATCTATTTGAAAGGATTCTAGGTTAAGAAAGGTTGAAGTTCTTAATTGATCTTCGAATTCGAGATAGGAAACGTCAATCTTTAATGTTTTTAAATTGAGGAGTTTTGAAAATTTTATCATTAAAGGTGTGTAATAATAATCATGATAATACAAATTTATTACAAAATGAATTAACGTATCTGCCTTCTTCATTAATGCAAGAAAATTTTCTTTATAAGTATCTCTTGTAAAATCCACTTCATCAATGTCATTAAAATCATCCTTCCACTCGAAATATTTTAAATTTTCTTGAACCTCAATCAGTTTAACAATCCCATTATTAGGGGTTACGCTGGTATTGATAATGATGAGCCTTTGTACATATTTACAAATGCTCGCCAATCCATAAAAGTAGGTGGGATCAATAGATGTATCACATTTTAATTCAAAGAGTGATCTAAATCGATACTTTGCTTCTGGAAAAAAAAAGATTTGGTGGTGAAGTGATCTCATATTTAAGTTTTTAAATTCTGGGCATTTTCTCATCAAGAGACCGTAAATTTCTTGTTGCAAAAGGAATTGATTGTAAGTTGAAGAACAACCAATAGAGATTATTTTGTTGATAACATTTACATTAATACTCCTGCAGAAGAACAAATAATCAAATAGAGGTGATCGATATGAAATCGGAGGTAATCGAACTCCTTGACTTGTTAGAAACTCCTTGATATAATTTGATAAGGAGAAAAAAATAAGAAAATACAGTGAACTTTTGTTTCGATAATTTACATTGTCTTCATAACGCCAAGGGTTCTTCCATAGGATTGGTAACGCGGTTTCAAGCCAGTTTGTATTAACTAAAAGACATGAAAATAAAGACTTTGAATCATCTCGCAATTCCTCGAATAAAAGGAAAAGAATATCTTTATTGAGGTTAGACATTTTTTGATTAAGATCAATATGTAAGGTTTATTTTTTTATAAAAGAAATGAGAAATAAAAAATAAACTTCTGCAAAAGTGGATAAGTAACTCTGATTATTTTATATAAGCTTTAAATTATTTTAAAAAGGAAAAAGTTTCTCGTTTTCTGTATATTTTTTATTTTTAAATAATACAGTATACCGTATGTATGACTAATTTTTACAGCATCAAATATACATTTATCACGTGTGATTTCGTTTATTCAAGAAATTCACATGATTTACTTCATTAATGTTTCGCGCAATAACAATAGAAGTGAAGTGAATACTATCGACTAATTAGCTTAGTATATGTAATAACACCACCATTATCAAGAAAAAAGAATGTAAATAAAGTGATTTCGTGATTGATATTATTTAGTGTTGGTAAAACATTATTGAATTTATACAAACTATAATAATATTGCATTCATTCGTCTTTTTGTTACAAACCTTTTCTAACGAAAACGAAACATTTTGCTATTCCTACCGTTCCGCGGCATACTATCCTTTAAATCATAATACATTTCGTAAAAACAAAACAAATGACCGTCCATCGTTTATTTCGAATTCCTGCTTTTTGTATTAATAAATCAAAAAAATTTGAGTATGAGCGAGCGTAATCCATTAAAGTTTCATTTATTTAAATTCTTAACGTTAATACATAGCCCAGATTAATATATCAAATTGGTAATCGCTTGAATTTTCCGCTAACTTAGAAGGGGTGATGAACCAACGGGTTCTATTCTGCTTATCACGTAAAAAAGTTTCCAACTTTAACGATTCCTCCGTTGCTAAAGGATTTATTAGAAGATTTTATGCCAAATGAGAAAAGGACGATGGTCACGAGATCAAATGCCGCAGCAACCCACGAGCGAACTACATTTCTCATCAATCAAAATTTTGTTATTTACATTATTAAAGTGAGGAAAAAAAAATTATCATTTAATAAACGATTTGTATACAATAAAAGAAATGCTGACTTATAACCATCTAAAAGTCATAACTAAAATAAATATTCCTCACGGTACCACATTTAAAATCTTTAATTACACCATTCTTGTATTTTTGTATGATTATAATCAGAGTTCGGTGTAATAATAGAAAGCGAAGTTCGACCTCTCCAATTTTCTAAGAAGGACCCCAAGGTTTCCAATGAAAATTTACTATAACCATTCAATCTATTTCTCTCAGTTGATTTTGTGCTGATTTAACCAATGCTTTTGATAACTTTTCTCCAAACTCAAACTGATTATATCTTATTAAATAGGGTGTTACTCTTATATAAACAACTATATTTAATAGCAACACCTTTAACGTTTGGCAAGATTTAGTAAATTTCGAATTCCATGAAATTTTCCATTGTTGATCGAAATGCAAGTGACAAATACAAATATTCGACCAAAGGACAATTTTCATAAATTGCACGAAGAAAGGTAAGAGAATCATCATGAAAGTTATCATCCTCAATGTCAAAATAATGATCGATCAAAATTTTCCCTCCACCGTCTTTAACTATACAGATTATCGTACCGAAACAATCCTATCCAATTGAATAAGGGTATCCGCCTTTTTCCTTAATCCAGAAAACTTTCTTAATAAACGACTTGTTCTGCTACATAATCATCATCATTCCACTCAAAATATTTCAAATTCTTCTGAACCTTGATAGCTTGGCGATTCCATAATTAGGATTAGGATATGTGCTTGCATTGATAATTATGAGCCTTTGTATAGAGTGACAGATACTAGTATCGCATTTTAATTCATAGAGTGATTGAAAGTGATCCGATGCGTCCAGAAATAAAAAATCTGGTGCTTAAGTAACCTCATATCTAAATACTTTATCTCTGGGCATTTCCTCATGGAGAGACTGTAAATTTCTTGTTGTAAAATAAATTGCTTGAAAGTTGTTGAATAGAAATCATGTTGTCAATAACTTTTGCATTGATAATTAATCAAATAAAGGTGATTGGTCCTTACATTCGAAATTTTTTTTATTTTATTTTATTTTTATTTTTTTTTACGAATTTTTCTTAATAATAATGTCCATACTCAATATTCTTGTTATTTGAGGAAAAACAAGATGACCTCATGTCGCTCTTTTCTTGCCTTTTCGTTAATAAAACTTTGACTTGGAGGAATCCTTGGTGCTACGAAAATAATTTAAATCATTCAAAAAAGGGTTCTTTGCACCGCGTTATCACTTGCTTTTATCTGATGATGTTAAGAAATTTCTAATAAGTCTAAAATTACTTTCAATTTCACAGAATGAAAAAATCTTTTATTTTTTCATTGTTTGTATGACCAATGTTACGTTGGAACGGAACTTCACGTGATTATTATTATTGATCTGGATTACAATATTCATTTTATGAATAATAATTCGTTAACTGATTCAGATTTCAACCGATTTCGATCGCTATTAATTTGATTATCAGCATTAATAAAAGTCGCACTAGCTATTTGGAATAATCTTTAATTCATGCTCAACCACCACCACTAAAAAGGAACCATTTCGGGTGAGTTTTAATATTATCCAAGTAGCGATTAACCTCGTCACCACCATTAATCTCAGCTTTTTCAGATGCAAATACACGTGACTTAAACCCACTAATCTATAAACAGGTATCAGATTCTTTGCTTTTCATCAATTGATACTCTTTTTTAAAAAATGATATTTTACTAATTCGTATTTCTTCAGGTCATCCACGCATCTTCTTAATACTTGAATCTAAAAGACTTATAAGCAAAGCAGCTTAGGCGGTATATCAAAATAATCAAACAAAGCATCATAAATTGCTTGTATAACAGAATTAATAATGTTAAGATGTCGTGTATTATTTTGAAGATAATTTTCTGTGATTTATTGCTACTTTTTCTTCATCAAATTCATCATCATCATCATCATCCATTATCATCCACCATCACTAAATTAACAAATCTTATTAATTAGAACTGATTATTAGTTATAACTTGGCTTATATCTTTTTTAAAAATAATTAACTTACCACTTTCCTAATTTTTCGATATTTCTTCTTGTTCTATCAACATAACTGGTATATAATCATATTTTAATACGTGAATGGCTGGTTACCTTAAAGAGAGAGTACAACACTTTTTCCGCCTAACCACTCTGCTACTTCCTCAATTAGGGTTAACAAGATCTACTTCATAATCTTTAAGATTTCGATTCTTTAATTTCTCGTAATCCTTTCTAGCATCATTATCCCCTTTTCAATTTAAATTTAAGATTACACGTCCTTTAACTCGTGTAAACTTTTCCAAGAAGTTATAGAACATCATCAATAGATCTTAAAATCCTTGATTTCTTTCTTCTATTGTTCATGATTCATTTGTGTGCTGAATTATTAAATTTTGGAATATTTCCTTTGACTTTCGCGTCTAATTCCCAATTCTCTTTTTGCTTCTTCCAGTAGTTCATTTTGTTTAAGTGAAGTAAAGAAAAAATGATAATTTTTTAAATCGTATAGTCCTTTATGTGCACTACATAGAACACGAATCTACAATTCCTTGATGGCTTTTACCGTATTACTATTATCAGTAATTGCCGATTTTACTTTACTTTCCAATCCAAGTAATTTAGGTTTGGCTCTAATATTCTGACGTAACATTATCATCTGATAAATAATTTGTTCGGCGTAAACCAAAATATCAAATAATTCCATTTTTTTTGTAAGCCAATGACATGTGATTCCAATATATCCGGATTTTGCATGAGAAGTACTGTAGTTATAAGGTTTGATTGATGATATACCCACGACTTGATAACCGCAACCAAAATATGGAGGTCTAAATGTGGGATCAAGCTTGTTAACCATACGTAAAAAACCTTTTCCAATTTCCGAATTAAGGGAACGAGAATTTGTTACAAGCCAGTCAGCTTTGCCATTCGCGTTGTTTTATTTTTTTTTTATGTGGTATTGTTCACCCATCTTTAATAAAGTCATTTAGTGAAATGATAAGTAAATGAATTTAAGAAGTTATAATCATGAAAAATATATTTACCTTTTTACGCTTTATGAAAGGAATTTAAATAATTTTGCCAAGTTCTAGTTTGAGTATTATATAAACAGCTATAGTTATATATCTCTTCCATATCATTTTTTAACATATCGACAATAAGCACGTCCATCAGTTTTGAAACCAAAATGCTTCCATGCTTTATGGATTTAGCCCATTGTGGTTCTAGCGATCGTTATAATACTTGTGGTTTGTTATCTGAGTATGTACTATTATATTATTACTCCTTTTATTGGTTGAGTTGAGTTGATAATATTTACTTTTCCCGATTTTGTTTGGCATTATTTTTTAAAAAACATGTTAAAAGCATAGACGAACGTTTGATTTTCATATTTCAAAATTGAGATACGGTTCATCAAATTCAACCAAATTAGTAAATTCTTGATTTAACGCCAGTTTGCCCCTTTTTTTGTTTCAATACTTGTAATTTATCACATTCTGACGAATGAATTTATTGAGTGCGAAACATTTAAAAATTTACGCGTTTCTCACTAATAAATTTATATATTAGTTTACGGAAACGTAGGATTCATAAACAAAAATGAACTATTTTAAGGTGGAGAATAAATGCCTTCTGTAATTCAGTGTGGCTTCTTGGCTTTTTTCTTTTCTTAAGTTCTTTTTATTATATTAAAGCAGGTATGTTGAACTAATAATAAGGGAAGAAAAAGAAAGCATTTATACGATTTGTATTATGTCGCATCAATATCATTTATTTTTTATTTTTTTTTTTATAAATTTACACGAAAATTAGCTGAATTTCTTGAATAATGTATATATGGACTACTTATTATTAGTTACACTTGTACCTTCTCAATTAATACATTATTAAATCGAAAGTAGCAATGGACATTTGCAAGGAAGTAATCGATAAAAGTTTCGGAACACGGTTAACATGATATAAAGTGATAAGATTTCATGGAAAATCTGGAATGATACATTCGTCTCGAACGAAATGTTCGTTAATTAAATCATTGTTTCGTCAACATTTTGAGTACGAAAAAAAAATCCAACTTGTTATGGATCAACTTAATTCCGGTCTATTCTCAAATGATGTCATGGCTGTTTTTTTTCCCGTTCCCCAAAATATGTTTTATTTCATGTATATTTTTTTTCTATTCTTTTTTCGTCGTTTAATAATAAAACGGCCAAGTATTATAAACAACAATTGATTCATATTTGTCATACAACCTTTAACATAACATGAGAATTCTCGAGTGACACATTTTATTGTCATTCATTTGACGAAGGAAAAAAAAAAATTTTATTTATTTTTTAATTTAAACGAGCATTAATAACAACTTAAATGGATCAAAAAACATCAATTAAGGAAATGAATTTGTTTTGTCGATTAGAATTCACTACCTTTAATTTGTTCATAATTGTATGAGAATATGAAACAACTCATCGTTTTTAATTATTGTTGTAACAACAAATTAGTTTTTTTCTTGGGGATTTTTTTTTTTCTTGTATTAGACCAATCCTAGTAAAATCATTAAGAAGAAATTTTAAGGGATGAATATTCATGCAACCCAATTTAATAGAGGACTATGAGATTTAATGCATAATACGTAAACAAAATGAGGGACAACAACATTTCACAACTTGGTATTAATGTGTTTACCACTCGGAGGTTGAAAAAAGAAGAAAAAAAAAAAAACATGCACACACCATACGATAGATATGAGGGGGGCTGTGCTCAACTTTTATTTCGGATAAACATAATTATATTGTATTACTTTCCCTGAAAATCGATATGAAGTTTCCATTCTCTCCTTCGTAAAATTTTTATCAACAATTAGGCACTGTTCGCGCGCACATACCTCTAAATCCCATGGTCCCATGGTCAATCAAAAACTGCTTACTTAAGGTGCCACGATGCTTACACATTGCATATAGCATTCAATCAACCCATTTAATACAACACATTTATTAAAATGCTGCCCCTGTTTTAATTTGGAAAACAAAAAAAATAGTTTTTTATAAAATTTTTTTTTTTTTAATTAATTAGTTATTTTTTTTTTTTTTTCGAGAAAGCAAAAAAAAAAAAATAAAATAAATAAATATGGCGTAAATTGAAACAGAGGGATAATGGTATTGAGATGATACTTTCCAAATTCAACCGGAGTATATTTTCCAATTGGATTTCATATGTCAACGATACAAAGACTGTATCATAAGACGTCTCACGAATTCTTCTTCTCGTTAACTACAATTCATCTCATCTTGTGTGATCCTATTTCGGATTATTTCTTCCGAATTAACGAATCATAAGTCGTCTGCACTTTTGTTTTTTTTTTTTAAAAAAAAAAACTAATTAACCAAAAAAAAAATTACCCTGCCTTAATAAATTTAAATATTTATTTAGGAAAATATTATGAAAAATTAGAAATAAATATTTTGAATTAAACAAATAAATCATAGGACCCGTTCGCTCATCTATAGAATAATTACATTTAAGGAAGACAAATCAAACAAATAATATTCATTTTGATTCCGAATTGAATAACATCATATGATAATTTTAAGTGATGACCCTGGAATTTTGTCACTCAAACAATTAATTAATTTAAATTGAATTATTTTTAACTATTTACACGGCTAAGTTCATTAAAATGTTTATACGAATCAACCCAAGAAAACATAAAGTTAAACCAATGAAAAATGGAATTTACTTATTATAATGAATTTCGGGTTTAACGTTCATTTTTGTTTATGCTGCAAGCTTTAATTAATAAACTAAGTTGGCGAAAAAAAAAAATAATAATTTAATGGAAATGGATAAATGTACGAAAAGGAAATCTTTTATTAGTAAAATTTGAGCATTATCGGTGTTGAAGATTCCCCCGTGTTACCTTGGCAATTTGCCAATTTCTTTGGTGCATGTTTATAATTGTACCTTACCAAATACAATGGATATATATGGATATTTTAAAGGGAAAAAAAGGTTGTTCATTAATAATACCGTGAAATGATTTTCAATAAAAAGTTGTAAAGGGCGTGAAAAAACGAAACGATGGTGTGTCATGATTAACCGGATAAATATGATCCATATTTAGTAAAATTTAAGGTGCCGAGATACTTTCGAAGATTTCAACAATAAATATTTATTTAGATAACATTGCTAAAATCGGTCGTAACGCAAGATAGAAAAAAAAACATTTAAGCATAGCATAGTCAGGAGGGAGGTTATTTACACCTCAAAATGTTTAAATGGGTTTTTGAAACTTGTTTTTTTGACAAATAAAAAATTCCCGAGAATAACTTTCTCATTTTAGGTAAAATCTATCATTTTTGATCACAAGCCATAACTTTTTCGTTTCAATAATTATCATTGAAAAAAAAAATTTGTTAAACCTTAAACCATACATGATATACAATGCACCCATGTTTTGCCACAAAAATGTTCCTTCATAAGGGAAAAAAAAAGAATCTTAAGGAACATTTGTTTATTTATTTTCTATCATTAGATTTTTATTCGCTGGAAAAACAAAAAAGCAAACATCAAAAATAACAAATAATAGATCAAGTAGATTACTGTAAATATCATTCGACGACAAGATTCACACCAAAGTCTGTTAAAAAAGAAGTTCCAACGAATCACATTCGGATAAATAAGTGTGGCTATTGATATTTTCAAATTGGATAGGATAATTTCGGAATTATTTAATCAATCCGCATATTTAAATCGATTGGTACATGATCATTCGTGTTTGTTTATAAATATTAATGTGATCAATTTCTTTTTCAACTTTATTTAGTAACTTTTTAAATGAATGCTGGTTTATGTTGTGCACATTGAATTCTTGTTACATCCCGGTAAAGATAAGAAAAAATTAATGAAACGAAACACCGAACAAATACACATGAAATGCGAACGGAATAACGTTAGAAATATAATTACAAATTGAATCTGTGTGAAAAAGTGACCAAATTAAATCACCAATGCAGACTGCAAATGTAATTGCAAAATTCTCTTGATAAGGTTATGCCGTTTTTATAAAATATCTTCCGAATATATTCATGTATGTATATTAATTTCTCTGACGTTAACAATGGAAAATCTCAGACCGCAAATGCAACCGCAAATGCAATTTGCGAACTCCTCTAAGGTTATAACATGCTTGTAATAAAATGTGTGCCTTTTTTTAAAAATCATTTTTTTCCGAATATTTGTTTTTTTGATATACGTTTGTATTTATGCTCTTAATGTCTGCAAAATGCAACTTGCAAAATAATCTTATAAATGTATATTATATATATTTATTTATTTGTTGTCTGAACATTTGATTTATATATATATATATATTTTAATAAAAAAAAAAAAAATTCATTATTTTCCGATTATTTGTGTGTGCGATATCTACTTACTGTACAACTTTTTTAACGTTAAAATAGGAAAAAAACAAAAAAAAAAGGTTCTGCATGTAGATAACGACCTACCCTTTCACATATTGTTTAATGTGCTTTCTTAAAGATAAAATGCGGCTATAAAAAGGTTTTCCCGTTGGTCTCATGGACGGTCTAAAAGAAATAGAAATAAGAATCTTATATCAGGAATATCAAGTAAATCATCTACAGATTCAATTATCCATTTATCATCGTAAATTCACAATGTAACATGAGTGATTAAAAACTTTATTGTAAAGTTTTTTTTTTTTTTCTTATCAAAAAGTTTTCGAAATGAATAAGAATGACTCATTTAATCTGCAGTATATCAATGTCCCTATAATTTATTATTTTTTTTAAAAAAAAAAGAACTAAATTTGACATGTTGATCCAACCTCCCTGTGAAAAAAATGTCTGTGACAATCCATGATTGATTGATAGAACTTCAACTTTAGAATATGTTCTTGATTGTTAGCTTAAAAAAAAAATCATCGTCATTATTAAGGAACTAATTTTCAAACTATTCCAAATATATTCTCCTATTTAAATTTAAAATATCATTATTGTATTATTTATATATTATTGTATAAATTATAGTATATTATAGTATATAACAATAAGATATAATATATATAATATACAGTATATAAAATAATTTATATAATATTATTGATTTAATTATTGATGAACATAATATACTGTATGTTTATTGTAAAAAAAAATTATTTTCATTATTCAAATAAAAAAAAAAAATTGCACCAATGTATAAACTTTTGTATAGATGAGAAAACCATTCGTCAAGTTTCAATTATTGAGTTCTGAGATTAAGGTTTACGGCGAAACGGCGTAGATGTCATTTATATAAAATTAGCATTTTGAACAAAGCGGCTGCGCACAGGTTTGGTTGGTTAACATTTGATATTCATGCCCATGTTCGATTTTGGATATAGTTGAATGAACTCTCCTCATTTGATTGATAGAGAACAAGAAACGGCTGAGGTCGCGTTCCAGATACAGTAATAGTTGTCTCAATATAGTGGCAATGCATTTCATGTAGACAAGATGGGGGGAAGGAGTTAATGATATTTCGGATCATTTGATTTACTATGTCTCGTATTTGATTTTAACAATAGCTAACAACCCACATGGTCACCACATGTTAAAGTTTCCCAATTCGCGTTCGAAAATAAAGGGGGTAGAATAAGAAATTTTCAATCAACAAAAGACGTAAATTAACGAAGGACCACACCTGCTTGATTTCTCCAAATCGTTCAAATAGCATTCATTTAATAATTTTTCATTGCATCTTAAAAGACAAATAAAAAGGGAGGTTTGGAACAAAACAATTCAATCAAAAGACGTTTGTTTTTCTACGAAAATTTTCGCGAACGAAACCACTACACATGGTCACAAGATGTTACACCATACCACCATATCGGTGGCGAATAGCATTTTGACAAGTAAATAATTCCGAATAAGTTAACCTGGGTCTTAACATTCTAAGAAATTTCTTAAAATTTCGAAGGAATTGAAAATGTTATAAATAGAGTTGGAAGTTATACTTCAAAAAATCTTTTTCTATATGAAGTTTTCTTGTATATATGCTATCAATAAACTGTTTTTTCATTAGTTCAACGTTAATTATTTGTCATACATGAAAATTGTGAAAGAAGGTTTTTGTTTTAAATTGAATTCAATTTTATTATTATTATATTTTAACTATTACAAAAAGAAAAAAAAAAAAAAAAAAAACTTTAAACAACATTGTAAAAATACACTTGCACATTTAAGTGAGTAAATTCTACTTAATGGGGTTAAAATAAAAATAAAAATGGAGACTTTCAAGAGAGTGAAATGAAAAAAAAAAAAGGGAAAACCAAAAATTATATATATATATAGATACATACTTACATACATACATATATATACACACACGAAGATTCGAAAAAAAAATACGTATCATTAAAACTACAAATTTAAAAGAAGTTCTTGGTGATACACATTAGTACAAGGATATTTTTTTTTTTTTTTTTTTTTTTGATATAAACGAGAGAGAGAGAAATATTTCTTTTTCTTCTTTTTATGATTATTCCTAATCGTCGTAAGGCTTCTTAAATGTGTGATCATCAAATTTAGAAAAATCAAAAGATAATGGCTCCAGATGTGAGTAAAAACCAGCACTTTGATCTCCATTGGTGATATCGGCGTACCATTCATTTTGTTGAGGCACTTGTGAATTCATGGATCCATAATCACAATCGATACCGTAGTTTATTACGTCATATTGACTAAAGAGCCAAAAATCTTGCATCGGTGGTGAGACAAATTCTATAGGTGCTAAAGGAGAGATGATACTTTCATGTTGCATTTGTTCTTGGGCGGGAAGACTAGATTCCATATTTACTGGAAGAACAGGTAAGGCATTATTGGCTTTTCTTCTTTTAGATTTTTTTTCCTTTCCAAGAGTATCAGGAGTACTTAAAATAAAGTCACCGTCGGAAGTTCTTCTCTTTCGTCTTTCATAGGTATAACCTGGATACCTTACTTTGTGTCTCTCTTTGAGCTCTTTAGCAATGATTGCATATCCTTTTTTCTCGTCGACGGTCGCGCCATTCCAAATATATGATGCAAATCGTGAAAGATTTTTTCCGTCGTCCGATAGGTTGACCGATTTTGCAACGTAGGCAAGTTGGCGACGGAACACTATGAAGCTATTCATCTCTCTTGGAGCTGTTGTCTTTTCTGGCATTTCCAATTCGTTAATATTGCGAGAACATGGAAATAGGTCTTTCCTAGGTAACTTTTCAATACAATTCCTATCAGCTGTAGATGGCTCATTCCCCTCTTTGTCTTTTAAAGACCAACGTTTAGTCAAACACATTTTATTATTTTTTTTTTTTTGGTAGTTGTGAAAGGAAAAATAGAAAGTAATCTTTTTGATTATGAGAAAAAAAAAAAGGGATTGTATTTTTTTTGCAACTAGAAAGAGAATAAAAAAAGGGATTGTATTTTTTTCTGCAACTAGGAAGAGAATAAAAAACAGGAGTGAAAAAAAACAGCTATTTATATAACTTCGATAGTAATATTTTTTTTTTTATTACGATTATTTAAAGAATAAAAAATTTGTTTTGAATTTTTTTGAATTTGACTATTATATATATAAAAAAAAAATAAAATAAAATTATATTTTAATAAAAAAATAAAATAAAATTATATTTTTAATAAATAAAAAAAATAAAATAAAATAAAATAAAAAAAAAAAAAAAAAAAAAAAAAAAAAAAAAAAAAAAAAAAAATGGGGGGAGGGGAGTACAGTATAATATATTTAATTAAATTGGTTTTTTTTTTTAATTTAAGTTTTTCCCGTGACTTTTTTTTGATTTAAATAAAAAAAAAAAAAATATTTTTTTTTTGATTTATAAAATAAAATAAACATTATATTTATAATGTAAAAGTTTTTTTTTTTTTTGTCCTCAGTTATTTTAAGAATGAATCTTTTAAATTTGTATCAATCTTTAACAATTTAATAGGGGGTTCAAATAGTTGAGTATCAAATTCAGTTCGGATAAGAATTAGTGACATTATTTTATGCCTTTGCTTTATTATATTCATGTGTTACACAATAATAATGTGAAGAAAAAAATTATTAATGGAACAACGGGTACAATTTATTAAAAAAAAAAATCGGTTCGACTTCGGCTGTTGATATCACACTTAACAGGATTTTGATATTTGTGAAACTTAACTATTCATAACAATAATAAAAAAATCTTTGCAAAAGACAATTTTTAAACTTTTATACGAGATGTCACCCTTTTCCTTTGTTCTTTTATTACTTTAGTGTTTTAGGATTCAACTATTTAATCGGTGGAAACAGAAAGTGTAACCGACTATCCTTTGGTTAAAATTTTTCTTCCATGTAGAAGTAAATAATAATTCATTTTTAACTTTTCTCCTGTGGAATGCATTCCAATTTAGTCGTTCCGAAACTTAACATTTGCAACAATAATGCACTTAAGATTTGCTACTGTCATTTAATTAATCGAACCCTTACATTAAAAATTGTGAATGGGACATAGATAAAATTAACATGAATGAATACATGATTGGTTTGTAAATTTCCGTAATTGCGAAACGAACATAATATAAATTGAAATCAATTATTCGTTTGGTTATGGGGCTTATTAATACTCTCACAGGTCTAACACCTTTATCCTCGGGATTTGAATTCTTTTTATGGCGACTAAGACATATTTAGACAAACAAAAGTATTTCGATAAACAAATTTAAAGTTATCTTGGTAAGAGATCAAATTGATTATGCATGGGTCATTTGACTTTATCATGATTTACATCCAAACTTCTTCGTTTTATAAAAATAGAACATTGTTTATATTGTCATAAGACTTTTGAAAGCATTTGTTACTTGGTCATTTGATTAAAAGATAATTCTTTTCCGGTAAACTGATAACGATGATTTCATTTTTTTTAAAGTTTCCGAATTTCATGTTCATAATCTGAAACAATCTTACAACGTTGAGAATAATATCTTTTTTTTTCCCTTGTTGTTATCTTAAAATTTTCGAATTTTTTTTTTTATTTATTTTCAACACGAAGTTAATTTATTTCTCGGGTAAATATGTGAATAATGAATCACCTGGAACATTCTTATCTTGTCACATTCTTATCTTATCTTTGTGATAATAATAATATAATAATAATATATTATTTATTTATTACTTTGTCGCTATAATAGGACCATTATTATAATAAAATTGATTAAATACATGGAGGTTGCAGGATAAATTAAAAAAAAAATGCAGTTACACATCATAAATATATTACTGTGAGAATTTTCGATTTATCAAATCAAATCATCAGTCCTACCCTAAGGGGGTTGGGTTAGCTATGACCCAGGTACCCCCGATAAAATTATAACGGTTGCTAAAGCAATCACTATCCCATCACCACAAATGTCACATCTCTGCAAGTTGTTTGTTTATTATAAAAATCTATTCTTTATTTGCGTAGAAGGAAACCTCGACTCCGTGAGTGGTAATGAATATGCCATTTAAGCCGCTATAGGAAAACCGTTATGATAATATATTTTAAAAAATTGGTTTGATTGAAAATATCTTTTTATACTAATCTCGAACACCTCGAACAATTAGTTACGGTCTCAGAGAATCGCGCACCCGATAATGGTGAGTTCTTTCCTGCTTAAACGCTGAATCAAGACAAATTAAATTAGTAATATTGTCAACACCGTACTTTCATTATCGTTACCCAATCCTAGGCTTTACAAGATTATATTTTAAACGATACATATATCTATTTAAATGTTTAATAATTTTTACCTCATTTTCTGATTACTCCAGTGTATATTTTATATTTTTTTATTAGATTCATTTATATATAATCTGCTTCCGGGATTTTTTTTTTTTTGCCATTGATTAACTAACGCAAATAAAATAAATTCGACATTTTACTATTTGGTTTTCATAATAAATTTGATTTGAATGGAACGGACATGGTTATTCACCAATCGAATTAATTTTGTATCCCGCGTCATCCATTGAATTGTGATTCCAATCTAAGGAAGGTAAAAGGCAAGTTACATCAAGAGGGATTTTTTCTAAAATATTTTCCCTCAACATCTTCACTCTTTCCTTTCATATATAGAGTATTTTGGAATAAACTTTTTTATTTTAATGATATTTTATATCAATTTTGTTCGAATTCATAAACCATCTATATGAAAAGCTTGCATATAATTTTTTCAATCTTAACTTTTTCAAAAATCTTGCTTGAACGCTTAATAATAATTTGTTGTTTGACATATTTACACGTGATTATATTTTATACTTGTCTTATGTGCAATATATTATATATTAAATATATGCAAGATAATTTTATTTTACCATCATAATTGTTTTTTTAATTCATTTATGTAGGAAAGAATACGTCAATGAATATGGACTTAAATCGTAATTAAGCTTGGGAGAGCCGCTTCAGATTGCAGAAAACAGTTAATGATATATACATATATATTTTTAAAAAGATTAGTCTGATCAAAAAAAAATTTTTTTCCATTCTTTCACGAATAATTATTACGGGCCCAGAGGGACACACATTCGAAACGGTGAGTACTTTCCCTTTCATGACATTTAGGTGTTTGAACGCTAAATCAAATAATGTTCACGTCGTATTTTCATCAACATTACCTAATCCTAGGCTTGGCAAGATGGGATTGAATTATATTTTATACAGTCAGTCAGACCTACCCCATAGAACCATAGTGATTGAAAAAATGTGCATTTAAAAAGTAATTTTTTTATATGATCTCCATATGTTTGGAGAGAGGTATATTTATTTATTTTTGATGGTATAAAATTTAGATATTATTTAGAAACTATGCGTTTTTACTCTGGACAATTTGGTTTTTTTATGTTTCTTGAATGAGGATGATATAATGTGAATATCGGAGAAAACTTTCCAATATGGATTTTCACTCTTAAAAAAAAAAAACGATCAAATTCTGAATGAGCAAAAAACAATCCTTATGACTAAACATTCATAAAACGTACTAATATTTGTAACTGTTACACATTTTTCGAAGGTCGCAGTTTTAGCACCGTTTTTTGTTAGAATCAATCAACTCTCCATAATATAAATGCACTCCCAAAGGGGATGCATTTATAGAGTTGAATGTGATTGGCATCTTCTTGTGATTGACTTATTACGTACTGTACTTTTAGGTACTTTTTTTTTAAAAAAAAATTTGTATTAGTATAAAAATTCTTGATAAATAAATTATATACTATTAAAGGCAAGTAAATCATTTCACAAAAATGTAAGAGCGAAATGGAATCCAAATAAAATTTTTCATCGTTACTCACGGTAAAAATGTAAAGAACAACTCCAAAAAAATGCGCGAGCAATCGCAACTTAAATTAGTTTAATCCCTATTCACTTTTTTTATTTATTTATTTTTTTTTTTTTTAGATATCCTTGCAAAAAATTAATAAATAATGGTAAAGGCTTGGAAGCTTATATTACGCGATCTCTGTTGTGAAACGTCAACTCTTAAATTCCATTGTTGTTAGAAAATGGAAACAATTAATTTTTTAAATAATAACGTTTCTTTCGCATAATGAGAAAAAAAGAGATTGTTGTAACCCATAATAGTAAATAAAGTATTGTTGTATTGATATTATCAACTTAACAGCTCGTATAATATTTCCGAAAACTACCTCTTATAAATCAAAGTACCTTTTTCTTTGTATATTCAAGAATAAGCATAGCTATTTATTTACTTATAATAATAAACAAACAACACTTCGGGAAAAGTAATTTCGTTTATCATACGAGGGAAAAGTTTTTTCCTTAACGATAAACTTTGATCTTCTCTCTCATACACCAAGTTGAACAAAAATATATAATAAACAAGATATATATATATTTTTGATAAAAGATTAGAAAGTAGATGGTGATGTTTGATAACGTTGTGATGCAAATGAATCAGTATTATCACCCGTTAATTTAAATAATTTAACAATTTAGGTAAAAAAAGAAGAAAGTGGTACCACTGTTTAATTTAAGCATATGACGGATAAATCAAGCGAACAAATAAAATTTAAATTAAAAACATCAAATTCCTGGGTTTAAGGATCTGGCTCAGAGTTTCACTGAGTCAACAAATAACAACCCACCATTGTTATGCTGATGCCATTCAAGATTTGTTTATCATATGGTAAATCCGAATATTCTTATCAGATACGATTAAAGAAACAACGCGTGTTTCAATACAATCCAATTTAATATTATTTACATTAAATTAAGATTAAGCATGATTAATTGTTTATTCTTTCTAATTGATCCGAATTAGCCATTAGGGGTTTGTAATTGTTTGATTGTTTGACATCAATAAAATCTGTTGACAATTTAAGGGCAGAAGCGCGATTGCACAGAATTTAGCTTAGAGAATTATAAGTCTAGCGTACATGCATCGAATCGAATCAATAATAAAACAAGATCACAATCACCCATCTTTGAATCTGGGATATTAGAGATATTTGATTACACAGCATTTATGATCACGTGACCGATGATCGTTAGTTTTCAAAAAGATAGCAAAGTTCTACGAACACTTCTTACAACATTAAATAAAAATTTAAAGGATAAAATGGATGATAGTGGGAAAGAAACGTCTTTTTCATTACACGAGGCAGGCGAATAACAATTTTCAGCACTCCAAAAACAAAATGTTTCAAAAACAATTTATGTAAGCGAGCAAGCACAAGATAAAATCGCATTATATCGAAATTTCTTTATCTTTCAATTCATTTTTGCAATAACTTCTCGATATAGTGAACCATCACCTGTTATGATGAGAACAGAAGAAATAATACGTATGAGATGGCAGGTTCATTATAAGGAGCTTTTACGCAAAAATCTTTATGAGGTATACGAGACCATACATTTCTAACGTTAGTTGAAACAACAAGACATTAAATATTTAAGTTATTTTGAACAAAAAAAACGTACACGCCATATATATGTATAATTTTTTGTTAAATTCATCAAATTCTAAAGAAAATTTTGATACTATGCATTTACGCGTTCTTTTTATATTAAAAGTTCAACTTATATGGAACGGTTGGTCATGAGAACCATGATGAACTTTGAAATTATAAATTTAGTCTTAATTGTTGCAAGATGATAAACTGGTTTGCTTTAAATGAGTTTCAAAGTAAGGAAATCATTTTATTCCATTATTATTTATATATTTATACCAAACATTTAGAGGTCTCATGACAATTATTTTTTTTTTTTTTGATAAAAAAAAAACTTTATCGGTTCATTCTAATGAATAACAAAATTCAAAACGAGAAGAAAAAAATATTTTTTTGCCTGAATCGGGCTAAATCATCATAAAAAAAAAAAAAGAGTTTCATACAAACTGCGTCATAAAAAAAATGAAGCCATTCCATTCATTGTTGGCGAGGCAGCGGTCCTCAAATTGTTTTATAATAATTATGAGAAAGAGAAAAAACATGCAACGTTATATCATAAGTTTCCTAATTTGGGCTAAAGTTTATAATGATGTTTCAGCCTTGAAATCTTATTCACGTGTCAGAAGTACGGAAATCCCATTAGAAGAAAAGACCGCAACGGATCAATCAATTATAGAAAAAGGAATTATTAAAACATCAAGTTTGCATATTTTATATTTATCATCTAATCTTTCTTCTTAAAAAAATATTCTCAAAGAATTGATCTCCCATTCTAACACTAAAATAAAACTTATTAAAAATTAATTGGTCAAATCAGCATAATTCTTTGTAGCACTTAATATAAATAAAATAATCAAGTGACCATAAACAATCCTCGGTTGAATTATTTTTTTTTTTAAAAAAAAAAAAAATTTTACCAACGATTACACAGCAACAAAATTACATAGCATCCTTACTTTTATGAGTAAAGTGTGGGCCAAAAACTTTTTTGAGGTGATTTTCTAAACACAAACTAATTTTGACTAATTTTTGACATGAAATTCAAATCTATTATAGAGTTGGTCCGACATAAATTTCAGATTATAATGCTCGGTCAGTAATTCAATGCTTTTTTTTTTATAAAGAGGACTCCTCCAAAATATCTACTCGATCCGTCTTGAACCGTTATAAAAAACGTCTTTCGCTATACGCCGAAAGGTTTGCTTAGTCGCACAAGATACATTAAGACCGAATTTATTTATGGTTTAACGTTTTCTTCAAAAAAAAAAAAAAAAAAATGAGAATGCAAATAATTCAAGTCTGTATGTATTATTATAACTATTATAACTTCAAAATAATTGCAAATTTTGCTATGAAGATAGCCGATCAGCATACAATATTCCGTCATGTAACGTGCAACATCTTTGAAAGAATATGGACCACTTATTAAACAACGCACAAATTGACAAATTGTAAACTAAAAAATCAAATCTGTTGTAGAATATTGAATCATTATACATGGATGCGGGCACGTTAAGGTTCTCTATAGAATTGTTAATGGGTTTACCTTTATTAATAACGGTTAAGATTTCTTTAAAAGAATTCCAAGTTTTTTAATAATTTCATGATTGAAAACATGTGTTAAGTACAGTTTTCTAAGAAAAAAAAAATAATAATAATCGTTATTAATACCCGAAAGAATTAAATTCAGCTAGATTAAATGTTTGGGCTGGTAATATTGTAATAATTCCTTTTTTAGAAATATAAAAATTAATTTTTGAGATTGCTCGAATAATGGACTCCGATTGGATTTGCTATTTTAGGATTCACATGGAGAAAAATCATAACCTTTGGACTTATAAAGAAATGTTCCGGAACAGAAAAAAAAATAACCAAACGGATAATTTTCAATTTAATAATGAAAACATTCGAGATTTCTGACTTTCTAGAAAATTACTTTAAAGGGAAATTAACAATGCTTGTGGATGGAATCGTTCCTTTATGCCTAAGAATTCTACAAAGATTGTAAAAATCATCATACTTTCATAATCCCTTTGGCATTTATTTATTGTCAATGATCATTATGTGATATTTGAAAGGCCTGTGATAATGGTGATGATTTAGGTTTTCTGAACAGAAGCATTGGTTGATCCTTTTTTTTTTTTTACCTTGTCTTTATTACTAGATTTATCGTTATATTTCTTCCGGAAAAAATTTTCCATTTTAAATATATAAACAGCTTTTCACGCCTTGTTTAAATTATAACTCTCTCTAAAAAAATCTCCAATAAGGAAATCAGAAAACCTAATTGTCACAAAACACACAAAACAATATTATAAATTATTTGCTTGTAGATAAATATATTTCCATCTTTAGTCTTTATATATTTTTTTTTTTTAAAATATAAAGATTATTTTATACTATATTTGTGATTGAAGGAGTTTTTTTATTTTTTTTCGTACTTGTTTTACAAAAAGGATTATATAATTTCTTTTTTATATTATATATTTTAAAAATTTCTATATAAGGCGCAAATTTATTGAAAACTTGGCAAGTTGTCTTATCATTTCAATTTAATATTTCTTTCGGTAAATGAAATGTCAAAACTAAAGAATAATTTAGATTACTTCACGGTTGACAATATTATCACCCTTAGACGGGAAAAATATAAAACCGACATAGATAATGCGATACAATCTTTAAAATACGAAATCGATAATAATGATATGGAAATATATGTTATAAAATACTCGAAAAATGTAGAAAGAAATCGGGATGGCAAGATCAAACGACCTTCCAATTCAAACATTTTATATACAAACACGCTTAATAAACATTTAGACCAGGTCGTCGAAAAAATATGTGAAGATCATCAAGTGAAAAGGTGTATGAAAATGCCCCTCAGTAAGAAGTTTAGTAAGATAATATGGGAAGAATTAAAGGAAGAACAGAAATATACCGATTTTTTTAAAAAATTGGCTACAAAAATTAAAGATGCACACGCTAAAAAAAATCCGGGTTATGTTTATAAGCCGAACCGAAACAAAAATAAACATACCATTATTAAACAATATCGTCCTAAAAATGACGATCACTTGCCACGAGAAACGAAAAATAGCTCGTCGACTGCGCATTTACAAGCTCAAAGCATTACCATCGCTCCAAATGATTGTGTTGATAATCCGCAACAAATGGAGAGTGCTCAAGCACAAGTCATGCCTCAAGAATCGATGAATAAATCTTCGAAAGCGCATTTACAATCTCAAAGATTTAACATGTCTCCAAATGATTCGCAACTAATGGAGATTGCTCAAGCACAAGTTATGACTAATGAATCAATGAATAACTCTAATGCGCATTTACAATCTCAAAGATTTAACATATCAAATGATCATGTTCGACAAATGAGTAGTGCTCAAGTACAAATCATGTCTCATAATTTTTCGAATACGAATTTACAATCTCAAAGTTTTAATCATGTTGATCATTCGCAACAAATGAGTAGTACTCAAGCCGTGTCTCAAGAACCTATTCATAATCAGAATACGCAAATACAATCTCAAATATTTAATATATCACCAAATGATCATGTGGATCATTCTCAACAAATGAATGGTGCTCAAGTACAAGTCATGTCTCATGAATCGATGAATAACTCTTCGAATACGCATTTACAAGCTCAAGGCAATGATCATATCGGTACCACACAACGTACATACGTGAATGGCCAGGGTGTTTATGATTCTGAAAATTTTCTTGATGAACCAATCCTTCCGGAATTTAATGAAAAAACAATTCCAAAAGAATTGTATGTAAAGCCATTTTCCATACATAATGATATTCTTATGCAACAATTTCCTTTCGATGATCATCAAGGAGAATATAATCATTTAAACGGCAATGATTTATTTATTCCAAATTACTCTTAAAAAAAATTTATAATGAATTCATGAATAAGTGTAATTCACGATTATATATCAATATTTTCTAATTTTCTAAGTTTTATTAAGTCAAATGTACATTATGTAATAAGAACATTAATTTATGAATTATGTAAAATATCCATGATTCCAATTATTTTATTTAGCGAAATAAAATTTTAAGAGAATTAAACATAAAAAATAAAAATAAAATGATAAAACCTTCATATGTGATTTTAACCATAGGATCGACTTATTACGTGATGGATACTTTTTAAAATTTGTCACCATGTATGTCACAAAGGACAAATTAAAGGGAAATGACAATTTGCGGAAAATGATCAAGTGACGACAGTCAGTCGTTTACCATGAAGACCTTGTTTGATAGAAAATAATAAACTGACCATATATGCATGAAAAAAAAAATGAAATGAAGCGTAAAAAAATAAATCAAGTAAATGTGCATGACCTTGATATTAAAAATGTAAAATTTTGTATGATACATATGATACATAAGCAAAGAAAACAAAGCTTTATAAGATACAATTCGTGAGTTGTTTTTTTTAAAAGTGTATATGCGTGTGGTGGAAATTTTTTTTTTTTGATAACTTTGAATTTTCTTTCGGAAACATTCGAAACCTACACATGTATCGTAAAAAAGAGAACGTTCAAAAAAATAAACGGTAACGGCCAGGAAACCGCCAGAGTCATCTGGAAAACGTCATCTAACCGAAAACCGAAAACGTGCTACAGTTTCCAGTTGTGGGGGTTTTTTCCAGATGTTTTCCAGGTGAACGACGTTTTTTTAAACGTCTTCTATACTCACACGGAAGATTTTATTTCTAGGTTATGAATCTCATGTCATATAAGTTCACGTGACAATAGGTAAATAATTTCCTTTAGAAGATTGGCTGTGTTAAATATTTAATCAATATATGCTGTAATAATAAAAAAAAAAAAAAAAACGTAAAGAAAAAAGAAAAAAAAAAAAAAAAAAAGAGCAATAAAGCATGGCGTAAATAAAATAATAAAAAATTTAGGTAATTTCAACAAAGCAAACTTAGATGTAAAAAATTTTTTATTTTTTAATTTGAAATATAAAAAAAAAAATTTTTTTATTTGTCAATTATCAATTAAGAGTAATAGTCTAAAACTTTTTTTTATATATATATATATATGATTTTCCCTTTTTATTTCTTCCTTTTTGAAATTTGTAATTATAAATTTCGTTATAAATACACCCCCACCCGTCCAGACGACAAATAGAACAAAAAAAAAAAAAAAAAAAATTTGACTTTTATCAAACAAAGAATAATTACCTTTATCAAAAAAACAATAAAAACAAATTACAAAATTTTCATCGAAATTAAAACCATGAGTATTATTGCGAATCCCGATTGGCAAGGCAAACTTAAGTCGTCCAAGAACGAACGTCCTAACGAAGAACAAATTAAAATCATTAATAGATTTAACCGGGAAGAAATATTCAACCACAAATACGATATACAGAGTTTATTCTCCAAATTTTATAAACTTGATACCACGCCAGTTGAACAAATAGTGCCAAAAAGACAAGTAAACAGCTTCATGATACTTAGGACCGTCTTAGGATTGGTAGCTGCTAAAGGAGGGATTAAAAGAGAACTTGGAGACGGAACACAACAAAGTAAGATAGCAGGGTTTATTTGGGGAGGAGCAGATCCTAGCGAGAAGAAAAGGTTTGAAGAATTGTCTACGCAGTTCAAGGACTTTCACAAAATATTTTTCCCTCACTACGAATATAAACCGACACCAAAGGCTCAAGCTGCTGGTTGTACTTTCGTCGATCCCATTATTTCATCAAGTTATTCACAGACCATTCCTGTCGTTCCTTCTTCTCTTATGTCTTACCAGGATTCAGCTATGTCTCCAACAAGTATAGCGGAACAATTCAACATGATTAATAATAACGAATTTGCCGCAACCGTCATTGAAGGTTCTTCGTTTCAAAATGAATCTTCTTTTGCTCAAACCTTCCTTGAAGATTCTTCGTTTCAAAATGAAGCTGGAATGGGAAATATTTATTATCAACAATTTCCCTTCGCCGAAACCTTTCTTGAAGGAACTGCGTTTCAAAATAAACATAAAACAATGGAAAATGATTATTTTAAATTTCCTAATACCTCCTCCTTAAACGAGCAGTCTGATTTTGACTTGCTTAATGGCTCTCCAGCGCCATTTGAGCAACCTTACATTAACTATTTAAACAATAATATCAATAATATGTATGGAATGACGAATTATGATCAAACTCCAACCGATGCGACAAATATTCAATTTTCTGCTATCGATGAGAGTTATTATTTCTATTAAATTAAAATTCCAAATTATTATTGTAAGTAAATTAATTAATTTATGTAAGAGTTTACATTCTTCTTTTTTTTTTGGAATTTATATAATTTTATTTTCTTTCTTTCTTTTCTTTTTTTTTATGATTTGATATAATTTTATTTTCTTTTTTATAAACAAACCGTTTTTGTAACATAATAATCTTCCTTCACATTTTAAGTACAAAATAAATAAATAATAAGTATATGTAATGTATATATAAATAAGGATTTCAAAGGTCCTAAGATTAACCTTACTTCCTTTTTTTTTTTAAAAAAAAAAAAAAAAGCAAAATTCGTGTGTTTCTGTAATTTTTTTTAATTGAGTATGGCTCCCCTATCTTTTTTAAAGACCAAAATTTATTTCGTTAATGGGGAAAAATGTAATTAAGTGCACAAATTAATTAATGTTTTAGTAATATAACTTTAAGATTATGAAAAAAAAAAATAAAAGATTTCAAAAGATTTTTTATACAAATTACCGTTCGTATAAAGCGAATTGGCGATATTACTAAATTTGGGAAATGTACAAGGCCAATATTTTTAAATCCTTGTGCAATTATTTGTAGTCGGCCGATACCCTTGTGTAAATTTTCGGAATCTGTTCTCCGCCATTGAAAAGTTTCCTTATCTGTTTTTCTTATAACTTAATCTAAACGCAGTATAACGACTTTCGGGAGTTTTTTTTTTTTTAAAAAAAAAAAAAATAAAGAATAAAATAAAAATTTAAAGCGCGAAATAATTTTTATTAAGCTTTAAAGAAATTAAAATTTTGAACCTTAATTTATATTAACACTTTTATTCAATCTTTTTCTTTTTCATTTTATTATTATTATTATTTTTTTTTTTAAATAAACAAAAAAATTAAATTAAATCTAGAATAACGAAATTCTATTTATAGACAGTTTTAAATAAGCTTATTTCCTTTTCTGAGTTCTATATACATTTTAAAAACCAACACCCAACTGTTTTTAAACTTATAAAGATAACGACTGATAGTTTCTGCAGGTGAAAAAACAAATTTTTTTTTGCCAATTATTCCTTGCCTTTCTATAAATGGGAATATGTCCTGTCTGGAGTATCATGTATGTAATCATGTATGTATGCTAAAAGAAAAATAAAATAAAATGTAAACTATAATCGACTAAATTTTGTATAATACATCAGTTACCAATTTGAGCTTTAGAGCTTTGTAAAACATTTTTAAAACTTTATAAAACGTAAGAGCTCAGAAAAAGGTATGGTGATGTTTTTTTTTCTTATATAATAATAACACGTTTCCCTCAATTTACCGTCTCAAAAATCATAATTTTTCACGAAATCCAACTCTGACGCTAATCGTCATTTTGTTTTGCCAAAATTTATAATCAAAAACAAATTATTCCATAATGATATTCTTTTTAAAGTAGTCATAATCCGAATATTATTTGATAAGAAGAAAATTATTATTACAAATACACTTGTTTTTCATTTTTGGTTTTATTAAAAGAAAGCTATAAATTTAAAGAAGTAAAGTTCACGTCAATCCTTTAATTTGTATATTGGCTTTAGATTTGATCGTTTTTTTTTCAGCCATTGAAAAAAAAAAACCTTAATAAAAATTTTTTTTTTTTAATTTCATATGACCGATTTCTTTCTTGATTACTCATTTTGGAGGTTTCTAGGACTAGAACAGAGATTTATTTATACGGTTGTCATTAATGCACTCACATGTATGTCACAATTTCATTTAATCATGTCAAAAAATTCCAAGATTTTTTTTTTTTCAGAAACTAGAAAAATTACAAAAACAGGTTAATATCGGCAAATAATTATTCCTTTGGGCGAAGATCAACCGAATTTAACCGATTTGAAAACAAAAAAAGTTTTTTTTTTTTTTTAAAAGTGCACGAAGTTTTCTCATTGAAAATAACAAACGCGTAAATGTGATTATGATGAGCGAAATTCATGATGATCCCTAACTCAGCGCTGACTCTGAATTAGTATTGTAAAAAATCAAAAAAAAATGAGAAATCAGGTTTTACGTCAATTCACCACCTGTACTTTATATGCGTTAGAATTATTTAAAATTAAATAGAATACCCCTTATCTTGTTTCATGTTTACATAATAAGATTATGATTAAAAAAAATTTTTTAAAAGATAAATAATAACGCGCTGTACTAAATTACTAAATTACATTTTAATAACTAAATAGAAATGATGATATCTGATCTCGTTAAAGTCCGAGCGAGATCGACATGTTACATGATATCATATTCTTATGTTGAAAATTCTTTTTTTCGAAGAGAGCCCGAATTTAGAACTCTCAATCACTTAAATTAGGTCTCACTGAATGGGAGGATCGACTGTGTCCAAAATTAGTCATGGGAGAATCAGGGAGTTTAACCAAATACGTTGGCGTGATAATGTAAACGCGAAAATTTTTCGCGTTTCAGAGTTTCCAACCTAATAGGTAATTTACTATGCTCTCATTATAATAAATTTGGGAATAAATTCTTGAGAAGACCGCGGTTTTTTACAAACTGCGCCGTTTTATTATGACCCATATTTGGTCTAGTAACTGTTTCACAAGGCGCTATCTGGTGGCTTGCTCTCAGTGTCAACTCGGAATTCCATAAAAACTAAATGGAAATTATGAAAGAGATTTTTTTTTTTTTTTTGCAGAATGTTTACATTTGCCTTGCATCGTATGTTTTGTTTTAGGTTAGGAATAACAGAGAAAGAAAGATGGATTGGGTTCACATGAGATTCCCCAAGCAATGTGCGGTGCCACTGTGGCACTATGCAACCGGTGGCTGATTAACATGTTAATAGGATAATTGGTCCGAAAATAAAGTTTTGAATTACTAATCGTCTTAATGTTACTGTATATCGTTTCCGCTTTTTCCTTGGTATCTTTTTGCTGTTATGTTGTGATTTTCTAATACATTAAGAATTCCCATTTAATTAGTAAAAATTCAAGTTCCGTTATTGTATATCATTTTACTATACATGTTATGCGCACAAAAAAAAAAAGACGAAAAAAAAAAGAAAAAAAAAAACCAAGTACAAAGTTTCTAAAACAGTAAGTAAATACACAACACATCTTTGCCATATGTAGATTACATTTTTTAACATCAATTATTGAAAAATATGGTTCAACTTTAGATTTGAT
The DNA here is from genome assembly GCA_910591825.1 of Funneliformis caledonium. NCBI lineage: Eukaryota > Fungi > Glomeromycota > Glomeromycetes > Glomerales > Glomeraceae > Funneliformis > Funneliformis caledonium. The sequence continues at coordinate 34,717 of CAJVPQ010000058.1, forward strand.
AAAATTGATTTGCTTGCATAATTGTTCTGTGAGATACTTCCATTCAATTGAAAATTTTCACTTACATTCTTTATGTAATAGATTGGGAGAGAAATCATAAGATTCTTATGTTTCTTCATATTAATATTACGTATTTATTTACGTTACATATTTACTTTTAATACGTTATAAAGAACATTACGATGGAAAAGAACCCGAATTTTAGGTTGGTTACCTTATACGTTCTTGGCATAACCTGCATATATACACAGTATGTACTGTTACTAATTATTAATAAAGAATTTCTTAATAGAACGTAAGTGATCTTACAAAAACTTAAAAATCTTGAAATGAAATATGGAATATGATCAACTTCGATAAATGTAACGAAATACACGTCAAAATCTCATTTTATTCAAAGCAATGCAAACAAAGATCCTCTACAGGTTTCGCACTGATAATCTTCTCAGTCCTTCCCCAAAATCATGTTTGTTTATGTAAAATTTTGGAATCTGCATTTTGCTGAATCATACACTTTTTTGGGAATTTTATTTTCGAGACTTCTATTGGTACTTGTAAAAAATATTCCGATAGAGTCAATGATGTACAGGATCCCAAGAATTTTGAAATGTGAAATAATGTGGAGAAATAACACATGTTAATAATATATTGTATGTCCTTGCACAATACATGTACTTCAACAATATTAAAATAAAACCCCTAACATACGTAGTATATCTATGTATTCTACCGTGAATTTCTAAGAAATTATTCATCCGTCTTTGATAATGACCTCTTAGCAAAGAAATGTATGTGTTAAACCTTTTGTGGATTGAGAATCTAAAAAAGATTAGTTGTACTATTATTTATTAAATTTCTTTTCTCTTTAGAAATCGAAAAACCCCGCGGAAATGAAGTATGAAAATCTTTTCTGCATAAGGATTGGAACGATTATTTGATCGAAAATTCTTGGAATAAATTAATTATTACACAAACGAGAATCTTCAAATAAAAATTGAGGGCTAAAAAAAAAAGTTTAAATATCTTTGCTTTGATAATTGCACAAACAAAAAAGCAATTTGACGATATTTAATTAAAAAAATTTATTTTATCAAATTCTTCAATATAAATCAATTACAATTTGACACGTAATATAACAAAATAATCATTGTGCATATATACTGTATATATATGAATATGCATATATTCATATGATGTACAGGGGCCATTTTTTCTTTCCCTTTTTTTTTCCTTTAAAAAAAAAATAAAATAATAAATAAAAAATAAAAAAAAAAGGAGTAGGAATCCTTTTTTTTTTTTCTTGCAAATTACAAAAAGTACATCGCATCATAAGGCTAGGTAAACAATACAAACAATAAAATTAATAAAATTGTTCAGAATTTTATTCTCTCCCCATACATTTACGAGCATACAATGAATCTTAATAAAACTAATTCGAAATTTATTCGACTGTTTACTTCAAATGAATAGATGTTCAAGCCTCAATGCATTTTAAACTAAACTATTTACTAACTTGGCCCTATAGTATGTATGTATTATTGGGGTTACGATCTAATTTTACAGTAACGTAGATGTGTTGCTTTCATGTTTCCGTTTTAGGAACATAATCGGAAAATAAGTTCAGGTTCAGGCGTAAAATTAAAATAAAAATAATTAAAATAAAAAAAAAACAATTAACCATTTGTAAAATTTCTTTGTTTATTTATTCTTTTTTTTTTTTTTTTTCCAAGGATGTTGTCATTTTGGAGGTAAACAATATGATGAACTTAAATGTCCTAATTACAAGGTGATGATCTTTCATATTCGTGGTCGCGAATTTATAGTAATATCGTAAAGCAAAAAAAAAGAAAAGAAAAAAAAAAAGAAAGAACTTTGAAGATCATTTAGATCATTTTTAAAAAGAAATTTTTGCGTTTCATTTTCAACAATAATATAATATTTTTTAATTGTTAAAAGTCATTCAAAGCGTGCCCAAAATTGAGCTCTAAAAAAAATTTTTTTAACAATATCCTCCTCATATTGTTCCAAATTAAGTTAGAATCAAAGATTTTTTAATCAGTAAATAAAAATTTTTTTTCCACCTAAGAAATAGCAATAAAACCTAATATTTAATCTTAAGATGTAATCCATAAACTTAATAAACGCGTCGCGTATTCTTTTTGGTATTCCTAAATGGACGCCGACATCAGGCTGAAGTTACAAATCATGTTCACGGGACTTAGTCAACCGAATGTCTGAGTCTAGAGATCAATCATCGATCATACATTAGTCAATTAAATTGTTTAGCAATAAAAAATGGCGCACCATAGAAAAATGTTTGGTTTTTAAAATCGGCCTTTTCCAACACTAACTTTAACATTAAATCCACCCTCTAAATTTCAAAGAGTATGTATTTTAAAATAAACCTTATCCCAAGCCCTTCTTTGTCATAACCCAACGAAATCCAAATCCCACGCCAAATCCTAACAAAGCATTATCCGGTAAGTGAGTGTCTCAAGCGGACTTTTCAAAAAGGAGCACGAAATATTTAGGAATAAGTTTCTTATAAGCTTCTTCCGTTTCATATTTACCCTCGATAACAGTTGGAGTCATTTTAAAAAAAAGAAACGGGTGTAGGGTGACATTCTTATATCACATTGTCGATCACTTATAAAATAAATCACGTATATTCGGCTGGACCCGAATAAATATTTCCGAATCTAAACTCGTTTATAGATTCTATAGAAAAATTAAAATGGGTTTTCGGATGGTAAAAAATGGTTATGTGCTAATTAAGAAATGTTTTAATTCTTTATAATATTGATTTCTTATAAAAAAAAAGGTGGTTTTTTTAATCATTTAATTAGATGTTTAAAGTCTTTCGTTTAAAATACCTAATACAATTATAAAATTGATACTTTACTATTCAATGATAAAATGAATTTGTGCGTATGTAGAATATTGTATTTCATTCAAAAGTCATTTATAAACATAAATTGATAACGTACTTCTGTTGTTTGAATTGCAAAATGTTATTTCTAATAAAATTCCAAAATTTTATAACGTCATTTTTAAATGTGATAAAATGAATAATGGCTATAATTTCCGAGCATGAATAGAATATTTAATATTAATGCATTTCTCCCATATGATCGTCGTAATTGTGATAAAATTGAGATGCCTGGAAGTGTAGGGTTAGCGTAAAAAAGAAGAAAATGAAGATATTGAAAGGATGTGAAATTCAAAAGCATTGGGGTTCAACGATTATGATTATCTGATAAAATTTTAAAAAATTTCGAAAACAATAAAAAACGGTTAAAATAAAAAAATGGGGGAGTGCTGGGAAAAGGGTACAAAATCGACATATTGTGTATATTTTTTTGACTCAGTATAAGGAAAAACAATAAAACTTTTTGCGCTAGTTTAAAAAATCAATTTTTTTTTTCTAATTGTTTAATGGGTATCTTAACCCTAATCGGAAGATAAATCCGCCTACCATTCTTGGTGCGCAAGTTGGAAACTGCCTTAAAAATCGCATAACATCGTCACCATCTAAGATGATCTTATTGTCACAAAAAAAATTCTTATATCCCATCGATCTATTAAATATAAATTTCCGTAAAAGAAAACACACCGATAAAAAAAAAAAAATTATTACTTGATCAATTAATTGGATAATTCAATATCATTATTGCATACCGCTGTTCTATTTAAAAAAGTTAAATAGGAAGCAAGCAAATATACACGTATAAGTTCTACGTAAAAAAATAATATTAAATATGTATGCTACAATTAACACACCTACCCATCACGCATAAAGCATTGTTATACAACAATGGCCCCGTGCCAATGACACAAACAAATTAATTGGATTCATAGCGTGTATTTTTTCATGCAATTATGATTGTGTTTAATGGAATTTTTAAGTTAATTAGATTAGTGGTATTTTTTATCGTAGTTTATTTTTGAAGTATTAATTATTTCATGATTTATAATTATCTGCTTGATGGAGCTGTGGCGTACAATAAATTATTTATTACAAAATTTATAACTTGCTTTATTAATGGACTGAAAAAGCATTACATCGTTGCTTTTGTTTTCAAAGTGCATAAACCAATATCTTTTTTAGCTGTGCAGATTCAAGTTGAATAAATTTATTTTCTTAATAATAAAAATTTTCATTACAAATTAAAGGAATTCTATAAAATCCTGGTTATCTTAAGACAGAAGTCGAGGAAAATTCTTCAATGTGTAGAATTTTTTAAAAAAAAAAAATGTGCACGGCACGTGATAGAATATTAGCGGCATTGTCAAAGAGAAAATACATTAATTACAAAGTTCGTTATTAATCAATGAAAACTAGCATAACAAAAAGTATTTTAAAAAAATTTTTTTTCTGCTTCCTTTATTTATATTTGTTTTTTATATTGATAAAAATAATCTCCAACATCAAAATAAAAAAGGATATAAAGTAATATTTGTTTAATTATTATTATTATTATTATTATTATTATCATTGCAAGTTGCGTAAATATTTTTATGTTTATGTTATTCTTATTTGGGGATGTCTTAATAGCGGAGTTAATCACGTGATAATTTTATAATTATTTGTCGGGAATTAGAAATTTTCGGCCTTTATTCGTCACTTGTTTAATTTCTTTATGCCGTAATGCCGGCTAAAACAACTCCGCTTTAAAAGGCCCTTTATTTGGCTCTAGATAAAATTCACACTGTCCTTGACACTCTAATATTTTTTAAATAAAAAAAATTTCATGATGATTTCTTTTTTTTAATATGATAATTCTCTTTTAATTTTTAATATTAATTATATAATGTACTAACTTGTACTAATCATTGTATTAATCCAACCCTGCCTATATAATCACACTCCTATATAGTCATTCCCCACCAGCTTTTACAACCCGTGGGAGCCAATCATTTCTGTTCATGTCCAATAAGGAAATATACACGTTAAATCAAAAAAATTTATTGCAGTCCGAGTGAGATAGCGAAGAAGTATATTTGATTGATATGGATGGCCACAGCACACGTCTTATTGGTATATTCTTCGACACATACAATTACCCGATACCACGGATTATAGGTCTGCATGGGTCAAAATAAGTACCTTGGGCCCATTTCTTGAGTGGTTGAGGAATACAAAAGTAAAATTTACCAAGCCGATTTACCACATAAATCGTGAATCGTAATGGAGCTCAGCTGGAAAGGGTTCATCTGCCTTTACCTTAACAGAGAAATGTAAATATTTACCCCTCCAAGTTTTGATAAGATTGCTGATCTTTTTTAGAATGAACATCTTTCAATATTATTGAAGTTTATGACGATACTGTGTTCGCAGATTGCTTGATTCCTCTCTTTTGACTGCAGCTAGACATTGATTGTAAGTCCATCATGCTCAAATTACAAAACTTATAACGATAATTAACGGGCACAAGTACAAGGAGACAAAATTTTATTAAATTGAAGAAATACAAAAGAGAAATAGGCCTTGGCTTACAGAAGAATCTTTATCCAAAAAAAAGATAACGACGAAACTTGTACTCAACTGACAGAATAACGGTCACTAGGAAAGGCCACAACAATTTCCCTAAGTAAGACAGGCGGGTAATAAAAAAGTGTTTTTTTTTATTTTTATTTATTTTTTTTTTTGAGCTACTGACAGGACATTTTATATCAAATATATACCGTTATTTGACAAATACTTTATTAATCATATAGTAGATTAGTAATACGACAATGTGGTTCTTAGCAACGACAATGGATGTTAAGTTTGAATAAAATTGACATATTAATTTTTGAAATTTAGCGGGTCCCAATGTATTAAACCACAGTAGCAATTTTATCGTTTAAACCATCCCAAGTTCAACGGTACGCTACATTTTGTCTCGTACTGTACTGGACTGGTCTTATAATTTGGTCCAAGTGCGTATATATTTAGTTAGAGAAGGTCTGCATTTATACTTGGAAAGAAAGGGTGCATATACAAAAAAGTTATTTGATAAATAAGCGTTAAGGCATGATCAATTTTAACACGACAAAAGTTATTGTGTCTGTTCGACAGAATTTTTCTTTAAACATTTTGTAGTCATCGGTATCTTTTTTTTTTTGTAAGAGTGCATTAATTAAAAATTTTTTTTTGGATATGAGTTAATCTTTTTAAAACGTGACTGGACTAATTTGTCCTTTGTAAGATATCACTAGTCACATACTTTTTAAAAAAATGTGATAATGAAAATTTTTACAACAACTTGACAGAATCAATCGTGCTTTTTATATTTTACACGAAAAACGACATTAATCTTACAAGGCAACAAACAAATAATATTCATCAACACATCTTTTTCATTTTTAATTGATGTCTCAGGACCGCGATTAATAATATTGATGGATTTCCCTTCTTTATCGATGCTAATTCAATCATGGCGTGAGAAACATTTGAAAGAAAAAAAAAGTCAATATAAATACGGGTTATGATATTTTTAAATTGAATATGTAAGACCCATAATCGATCTGAAATCTCGACTTTTAACCTAACTTGGTAACGAGAAACACCGATTATCAAGGTAATTAATGATAATCTGAATATGACTCATTTCAACTCAGAGATCCATATGAAAAATTTTACCAATTGCATAAATCTCATCAGATAAAAATGGTTTATCTCTAGAATTTTTATTAAAAACAAAAACATTTAAAAGTTTTTCTAACCGCCTATGGTAAAGGATTTGATATCCGCATTAACAATGGATTCACTGATGTAATGCATATTTCATTGGGTATGCTTGTACATTATTAATGTGACGTAGCAATTTCGCATATCAATATTTACGAAAACATTTAACATTAAAAAAAATCAATGGTTTTTGTTTGTTAGAAACAATATAAATTATATTCGCAACTCAGAGCAAACTCAGGTTATACGCCCATACTCTGAACATTGTTAATACGCCGAAAACATTTCAACTCGGAACAAACTCCGAACTTTTAAGAGCAACTTTTTTACCTTTATGAATAAATTAAATCAATCGAAAAATAATAATACTGTAAGTTTGTATTGGTGATTGTTATGCATAAATTGTATTGTTTACACCACACTTCTTTTCTTAATATTAGCGAGACAAAGAGTTTTGGATATATTAAAGGAATATAAGATTTCTTATCGCTATTAATTTTTCCAGCCGAAATATTTTATATGCGAATGGTCAACGCCGATATAAGAAAGGATAAATTAATAATTATAAGATGATTCTTTATCTCTTCCAAATTCGATCTATATAACCAAAAAAGTGATACTAGACATTCATTATGCAATTTTGGTAAATTTCACCCGGTTAATCGTTTTTCCTAAGAAATTAGAATATTCTTGATTAAAAATCATTTACACACATAAATGGAATTTAATCTGACCGAAATTCTTTGGTTCAATGAAAGATGAACTAAATTAAGTAAAAAAAATTATTTATTGAAAATTGTCCCATTATTGGTTATTAAATTTTTTTTAAAGACAGATTAGGGAAAAAAATAAAGAAAGCGCATTTAAAATAGATCATTTAAGATAGCATCATCAAAAAAAAAAACTTTAGTACAAAGCGAATTTTTGGCGTCAAAGGATTGTTTATTTTTCATATGAAACTTTACATTCAAAGATAAGAACTCAGAACTTTCTCAGTATTTCCTTTTAAGCATTTACTTATTTACCATTCAAAGAAATAAATAAACCTTATTTTTTACGTTATCAAAGTGATTTCCCATGTGAAAAAGAAGGAAATGTCACTACCGCATCGCATAATATCACTTTAACGCGATCATTAATTAAAAATAACGTCGTAACGTTTAAAACAGGAACACAAAACTGTTAAACCTTTGATATAAACATGGTTCGAAAATTTACTGCGGTACTAGAAATTGCTTATTATATTAATAATTTTCACAACTTGCGCAAATACAGAGTAATAAATATGTTTTATCAATTTATTACCTCCCTCTTTACCATGAATTTCTTCCTTTTACATTTATACCAGTAGTAAATCATAACCGTAACAACCACCCCAGTAGTCATGTTGTTAATCGGTAATCGATCAATTGATTAATCGTCAAATTAATGACAAGGGTTTATAAATGTTTTGTATGGGTTGCAGATAGACAAAATTTTATTTTTTTTGCACCTTTGCAAAACAAAAAAGCAATTGGTTTGTATAGAGGTTGGAACCGGTTTTATTTTCACAAACCGGTTTTAATCACTTTTTTAATTTGAGACCCGGATTTAAACCGAATTTAAATAAAACCGGTTAAACCGAGCATTCGGTTGTAATAAACCCGAAAACCCGAATTATGATAAACTTTAAAATGCAAAATAATATTAACAAAAAAAAATTTATTTTTATTTAATTTTATTAAAAGAAAAGAAAAAAATATTAAACTAATTACATGTTCAAATGATAGATAAAAAAATTAGATATCTTGAGAAAAAATATTAAAATGATTACTATTTCTCTTTAAAAATAAAACTTGATTCACTAAATCCGGAGATAATTGAGTACGTTTTGCTGAGATAAAGTTACCTGCGTCTGAAAACAATCTTTCGCTAGGTACAGAAGTTGCAGGAATGGATAGGTATTTTTTTGCAAGTTGTGATAAAATATAAAAATTGTTTTTGTTTACATCCCACC
>CAJVPQ010000059.1:0-43326 GCA_910591825.1 Funneliformis caledonium
TCTTCTTGATTTGTATTTTATTTTATATTATACTTTTATCATAATAAAGATTATGTGGAACTACCACACTTTAAAAAAAAAAAAAAAAAAAAAAATATATCAGCTATATATAATTTATTGGTTAACCTGTCAAGTCAGTTTTACCTGACCTGACCCAACCTGATTTAAAAAAGAAAATTTTTCTTATTTATTCGTTTAATAATATCAAAAAATATTTAATATAAATAATAATATAATAAACAATTATTAATTTATTTAATCAATTTTGTTATTTCTAATTTAACGATAATAAATTATTCAAGAAAAATGATTGGTTGACCTGAATTTTTATCAGGTTGAGTCAGGTCAGGTTGATCTGTTGACTTGACCTGACATCAACCTAAAAATCTATTGACCTGACCTGAATTTTCAGGTCAGTTCAGGTCAGGTAAACAGGTCGACCTGACCTGATTTAGAGTTCTATATACAATTTATATACAAATTACGTGAATTTACAAATTGAATAACTTTTTTATTAATCTTTTATTATTATTAAAAAAAAACAATGCAAATTATCCTTAAAAATAGTATCTAATCTCTATTTTGCATCTTTATTTTATGGCAGATGTTCAATACTTTCAACATCTATATCAAAATCATTATCATTATTATTATCATCATCATCTATTTCTAAATATTAATTTATTTAATTTTAGAATTGTTCTTCTATATTAATATTATTATTACTATCGTTATCATCATTATCACTTTCTTCAATCTTCGTATGATTTAATTTATTATTATTATTATTATATTAGAATTATTTTCCTTATCCAAATTATCCAAATTAATATGTTGCTCTGAATTAATATTAACCATAACTGATTTTGATAATACAGATTTTTGTTTACATCATTTGTAAGTAATATTAATCTGAAGTTTTGACATATTTAATACCTAAGAAAACTATATAAAATAATATAATAAATTAAATTATTTAATAATATAAAAAACAAATAAAAACTAAACTAATATAATAATTACAATACATAATTACCTTTAATTGATTTTTATTTTTTATATAGAGAAAACTTATATTACTTCATAATCATTTAACTAATGTAACATTGATACAAATTTCAAAAATACATGCTGTAATAGTTCTAATATCTAGATAAGTATTTTGAATCTAACACCAATAGTTATGAATATTATTTTCAAATTAAGTTACAGATGCATCATCAAAAGGATATTTAATTTCTTGAGAAAATTCATTAAATTCTTTAAGGATAGATATAGAATCATTTTCAATCCAAACTTTATAATAATAAACTAGCTATTTATCCATATGTAAATAGTTAATTTGTGATCTTAATGATAATGTAAAATAATTTGATCTATAAGCTAGATGGAGAAGTCAAAAGAAAATGAGAAAAGGTTATTTCTATAATTCTCATCTTTTTTTGTAATAAGATTAAAATTCTATTAGCCATATTATTGTCCAGATATTTTTGCCAAAACTGATAAATATAATAAACTCATGCAAAACTTCAAATAATCATACTTTATTAGTTTGCAAAATGTTAAGAATAACACAATAAGGAAGTAAAGGTTGTTCTAATTTTATTAGTAACCCCAAAAAATAACCATTTATAATTATATTATAAATTTCACGTGAAATTGTTAACAGATCTACTAGTCATTTCTTGGTTGTAAAAGTTGGAAGTTTAAATTTTATAGCTAAAAACTAATAATAAAAATAGTAAATTAATTAAATTATTGTATTGTAATCATAAAATTAAATAATAATTTAACTTACCTATAAAACATTTTTGGTAATATTCAAACTTTTATAATAATTAAAGTAACTATTCTACCTTATATCATCTAAAACTATAGGTTGAATACATTTTCCATATATTTCTATTTGAATGTCTCGAAGCTTTTCAATAAAATATTTATTATTTGAATTTTTGAAATAAACACTATTTTAAAGCTTGATGTGATGTATTTTTAAGTTCAGATGAAATCTTAAAAATTTTTCCTACATACAAATTAATTTAATATGTATAGTAAGGTAAAAAAATAATATTCTGATATTGAACTTGAAGTCTTTTCTATTATTAAAATATATGAATAATATAATTAAATTAAAATATTAAAAAATCATTATTAAAATAAACAATAATTTATTTATCTTGCTACATTATAAGTAGGTGTACTATTTATCACAATAGTTAAAAGAGGTATTTTGAGTTCATTTAATTTAGATATCATTTTCTTTACTTTAATTCTAATTTCAAAATTGATTGTTCTTTTACTACTGATATTAGAAATTTTCCATACATATAGTTATCTATCAGATAATATAAATATTATTTCCATTAATTTTTGTTCACGAATGTTCATCTAACTATAAAAAGAAAGAGTAATTCCTATTTGATTTAATACTAATTTCTCTAATATCCTAATATCAAATTCTTTAATAGTTTCATTTAAAATTTCATTTGATAGGATTTTTTGATCTGGTAGTTTAATTTGTAGATTAAGAAATTTAAATAATTTAATGACCTCTGGATTGTTTATCCAAGATAGTGAAAATCTATAAGGAATAGTAACTTATAATAAATGCATATGAAATTTTACTTTATCTGTACTTAAAAGAGATTGTGTAATAAATGAATCTATTGATTCATAATTTGACTATTGAGAAGGTAATGAAATTAATGAAAAGCATGAAGAAAATGATTCTCTTCATTTAATTATTGAATTAATAGCTAAATTAGACTCATTTACTATTAAAAAATATGTGAAATGTTAATTTTAAATAATAATATAGTAATAATATTAAAATATACTAAGTATATAATTATATAAGAATTACTTATATATTCTTTTAATTGAAATTGTATTTTTTTGTTTATTAATTGAAAATACTTTATCATTTTCTTCTTGGCTATATAAAGATTGAAAGTTTTGACAGTTTTTAAAATAGTTTAAAATTCTATCAGTTTTATTTACTATTTTTTTTTAATTCAGAATAGTTTTTATCAAGCTTATTAAAATACATTCTATGATAGCATATTTTATTAGTAGTATTACTTTTTAAATTTGTTAAAATAATATATTTTTTTAAACTTTATACCATTGTAAAGAGAAACTTTTAAAAAAGTTTTATTTTTGAAGAGATTACAGGAAAAAACTTTGTTTATGTTAATTTTTATTTACACGTTTTATTACACAGATTATCAAAATTATACTGAACATACTAATTTTGTATTAAATTTTAATTCGTATAGGTATACTACCACTTCAAAATATATGAATGCTATTTGTATTAAGTACAATAGTACCAGTATGAGTATTGTATTATGTACTAAAATTTCTTAGTATACATATACTATTACAACCTTGTATTAGATCATGAGTTTTTATTTTATTTTATTATACATATAGAATTATTATATATATAAAATAGATTAATTACAAATTTAAAAAAGTTACAAATTCATTTAAAAAGAGTATCTAAATAAAAATTTATTATAAATATATGATGGTATTATAATATATATGAATACAATAAAATCATTATTTATTTTATATATTTAAAAATATAATAAGCAATACAATAAATAAACTGTATTATTTATTATTATTTGTAACTATCAAAAATTTTATAAATAAAGTTTCTTAATTAAAAACTAATAAGCAATATAATGAATTATATTATGTGATTATTATTTAATATTTTTTGATTTAATTAAAAGTTAATATTTTTTTTTTTTTAATAATGTTTGTTTTTTTTTACTACTAACTTGATAATATTGATCACAATTATAATAATAACAATAATTAAACAATTTAGGTTAGTTTTTAGTTAGATTTCATAAATATTATATCATTTATTTCCTTTAATTAATTAATTTGCCAACTTTTAATGCTTTTTTTTTTCCTGTAATATAAAACGAAAGCGCCTTATAAAAAATTTTCGATTTTGTATTTTACCATTAATAACTTTACAGATCACAATATGAACACATTTCCAAACTACTATGCAATTCTCGACGTTCCTGAATCCGCCACAACTGAGTAATTGTTGTCCACTTTCGTCTTTAAAGATCAAAGACGACTTATTCAAACTAATTCTATCTTATATATATATATAGGAAAATTCGAGAAGCTTATAAGCGTAAAGCTCTTGATACCCATCCGGATAGATTTGCTTCGAATTTACAAGGTTCAACGAAATATACAGAACTTTCTCAAGAAGAAGCAAAAATACGATTTCAGAGAGTAGCTGATGCATATTATGTGCTGAGTGACGAAGGAAGGAGGAAGCAATATGGTCCGTGTTATTTAAATTGGTTAAAGGCTTAAACGGGCACGAAAGCATATTTGATATAATTAATTAATTTTAGATTACTTTTTCTTATATGTGAGGCTTTAATAGATAAAGCGAGAGCATCTCGAAGAAAACAAGAAGCTTCTACTTTATGGCAGTCATCACAAGCAGATCCAAATCAAATCTTTGGCAACGTGTTTGAAGATTTATTGAGACCAGAAGTAGAAAATCCCGGATGGTTCTATACACCAATAGGTGCTGTATCAGGCGCGTGTCTCGGATTTATTTTTGGCAATTTTCCCGGTTTGGTAGTAGGTGCTTATGCTGGAAAAAAATTAGGCGCTATTAGGGATGCAAAAGGTATGTGAAATTATAATCTCCAAAATGTTATGATGTTTTGGATCCTAATTTGATTTGCTTTTTATAGGCACGTCTGTTTACGATGCTTATTCAAGACTTAACGGTAGTCATAAGGCAGCAATTCTAGCCGCATTGGCTACCAAATTAGTTTCTTCTGGAAACTTTTAATTATCTGAACTAATATATTCTTACCTCTTTGTTGAAATTATTTTGATGAATTACATTGAATTTTTTAATAACGCTAATATAATTCCATTCATTTTTAATAATATTATCCATAATTATACCTCACGATAGAATTAAATTCACGCAATAAACTTTTCATTAAATAATTAATTATTTTTTTAATAAAGATTCAGGAACTTTTTAGTTTGAATTTTTTTTTTTGTTTGTTATTACAAATATGATGATGTGATTAATAAATGTTCTATGTACAAATGCATAACTAGTATGCTTGGATGATTGTTACACACAAATTTGATGGTCGCAGGAAATTAAATTAAGGTAAATTAAACTACTGCCAAATCTTTGTTAAAAATTTTTTTTTGGTTGTCAGATGATGATATTGTCATCAACTTGACATTCCATGCTAATTAGAAAAAATCTCCATATCTATTCTCTACAAAAACATTTGAAATGGGTACCAAAAAAAAAAAAAAAAAAAAAAAAAAAAATTTACAATAAAATAAAATAAAAGAATCTTTACCAACATTTTTGAAAGTTCGTATTAAACAACGTCCCATTCCCAACACAGATATAAAAGAAAAAAAATAGATTGTAAAATGATAAAGATAAAATCATGAATCGAAAAGCAAAAAAAAAAAAAAAAAATTATATATATAATAATAGAAATCCCTCCCTGACAAAAAACAACACGATATAATCACGTTGACAAGAAGGCACCTACAAAAAAAAAAGTTTTTCAAGAAAAGTTTATAACAATATTGGATCCGCCGAGGACGCTTCTTTTAAATTTGTCATTAAAATTTTAGCATTAGTATTGGTTTCAAAATATTTTAACAAATAATTAAATAATTATGTTTGTACCTGTTATACTTTCTTCTGAATAACTTTGCTCCTTCGGAGGTCTTGAACGCTACTTCTGCAGTTTGGGCCGAACGATCAAACGTGATCGACTAAGATAATGGAATTCAAATATAAAATTCTCGTCAATATCTTGAATCGTGATGTTCATGCAAAGAGGCATTAAACAAATCGACTTACCGAAATTCCACCGGGAACTTTGTTGGCTAAGTCCTGAATTTCACGCTTAGTGACACCTTCGGCAACATTACCAATCGTCAATTTGTTCGCTCCAGCAGCAGAACTATGTGATGCAGTTGATTTAGACGTTTCTGAAGATGCAACGGATGGTTTTGTAGGCAAACTTCTAACAGTGCTTTTTGGTGTAGGCTTTTGCGCAGGTTTAGGGGGTTGTTTTGTTGAGGTAGAACCGGAAGCAACCTTATTCTTTGTGGCCGCCGAAGCTGCTTTGCTGGTAACTGCCGTAGAAGTTCCTTGCTTAGAATTCGAAGCCTTAGCAGCGGGGCTGGAAGTATCCTTTGTTGTCGCGGTTGTACCAGTTACTTTACTTTTTTCAGCATTTTTTTGTGTAGATGATGTAGATTTTGCATCTGAGGCGGAGGATTTGCCGTTTGTAACCGAAATTTTTTTACTATCAGGTTCTTTTTGGTCAAAACCGTCATTTGGAACCTTACGTTTTGGAGAAGGTTGAATTGGCCTTTGATTATTCTGCTGACTTACTGGTAGTCTTCGTGGTGGGGAGATCGAATTATGATGACTAAAACCTGGACTGCCGCCTCTAACTCCATACGAATTACTACCACGTCCGCCACCCATTGGTGCCATAGAAGGATGATATGGATGCATTTCCATTTGTCCTTGATATGGCATCATGTTCATTGGGGGGCCTGATCCCATTGGATATTGATTAATAGGATTTCCGAACGGCAATGCATGTGGTCGTAATCTGGCAAAATTTGGATTAACATGTATATTTGGTCCAATCATTGGTCCTAAGATTACAAAATTAAATTACTTTATGACAAAAAGTTGTTTCTGCTATTGCAATTGCAAACACAAATAATAATAAATCGCATCCATTTAATATTTTTTAAAAGGTAAAGGATCTTAATTCTTACCTGGAGGCATATTTAGATTTGGTAACATGGGTGGATTGTTTAAAGGCATTTGTCCCATTGGTATACTATTAAGATTAACATCATTCTATTAATATTGATTTAATTGAGAAATCTGAACATGATAAATTATAAAATTACCCAGGCATTCCTTCCAATCCAGGACCAAATCCTGATCGAAAAGATGACATGTTGTTATTTAAAAACGAATTACTATTATTAATCGGACGCCAGTCATTATTTCTTCGATTACCACGTCCTCTATAATTTTGTAAATTTTGTTGCTGAATATTATTTTGCTGTTGTTGACGTTGAGGCAATGCGCGTTGCGCTTGAGCTTGACGTTGCGCTTGCACTTGTTGTGATTGCAATGATTTTTGTTTTTGTGATTGCTGTTGTCCTTGCCGATTGTTCTCAGGAGATGTAGAAACATTACTTATTTCACCATCTTCTTTCTCGGGAGATTTTACAGTTCCTTTAACAGATTTATTGATAGAAATATCTGATTTCGCGCTATTGATTTTAACAGCATCCGATTGTGATGATGACCTTTTTGGAGTGTTTTCTTTTGGAGCTGTCTTAGAAATATTTGCATCGTTCGTGTCAAATTTTTCTGTAGTCTCAGACTTCTCGGCAGTTCTCTCATTGTCCACTTTTACTACCTCATTTGGTGGGTCTAATCCCAACTCTTTCCAGAATTCGTCATCCTCAATAGCCACATCATCGCCATTAATTTCCCCATATTCCTTAAGGAAGTCAGGATCATCCATGTCAAAATCTTCAATTTCGCCATATTTAAGTTCCTCTTGATCTTTTTGCTGCGCTAAGGTTGAATTATTGTCTAGCTCGCTTTTTCCAGACGATTTGTTATCAATTAACTCTGAAACTTCTTTGTTTTCCTCTTCTGCACTTAATTTCTCTGTGTTTTTACGAGTATTTGAAAATGTTTTTTTCAGTCAATCATCATCTACTTATACTTCTACAAGTTGCGACGACTCACCTTCAGCTCGCTGTCCACCTGTCGCAATGCTCATTTCAGCATCAATGTCAAATAAGCCATCGCCTTCCAATAGATTGGAGTCAGTAGCTTGAGGATCTTCAGTAAAACTGAAATCGACGTTGTCATCAAAGTCCAAAATCTCGTCTACATCATTCATTTTGATTTGGCTTTTCCTAAAGGTGCAGCTGTGGTTGGACTTTGCAAGTATTTAGTTATAATACTTGAAACTTGCAACCGAATGTAAATTGCTGTTACTGGTCAGAAAACGATAGGAGTGAAGGGGTTGAAATATTTCCAAGTACAACGGTCATCAGATTTGTTCTTTGTGATTTACCGCAGTAAGCTGTTTGTATATAAACTGATTTATGATTTACATTCGAATTATTCTGAGGTACTCAACGCTAACTTCACGATTAAAATCGTATGTCTCGGGTTATATATACCGTATATTCAAATGAATCATGTGACAATGCGTAAAATGTTTATTTGAATCAATTATATGAATTTTAATACTTTAAAATTTAATAATAAAAATAAAATTTGCATATAGATATTTGTAAAAACCGGCCGTTATTCCGGGTACGTATTTGAGATTAACTATTTGCTCTTGTATCTTCCGAGTGAAAGAAGCGAAAACAATCAATCTTTGTCGAATAAAAATCTCGGCGCAGCAACAAATCCGGAAAATAAAACGGGTTACGTAAATTCGATTCCCTTTCCCTTTCCCGCTAGGTTAAAATCATGTCAACTTGACGGACCTTTTATACTTTTTCTTAATAACTTTATTCGATAAAAAAGGTTGATTGTAATTTGATTTTGTGTTACAGTTATTAATTTTTTCAAGTATAATTTATATTGTATAACATAATAACGTATTTCATCGCCGTGTGTTCATCTGCTGATTTGTTGAGTCAACACAAAGAAGCAAAAAAAAAAAAAAAATTCATATTTTTTATATTTCAAAATTTTTTTTTTTTTTTTTTTTTTTTTTTTTGCATTTTTAGATCTATTACAAGTATACTCAACAGTATTTACAAATATAAAATATGGGAACAACGGAAAAAGAATTGACTACTCGTGCTAGTTATCAGAACCGAGACGGTTTCATGATTTTGTTTCCCAGGAAATTACAATGGACCGCTAAGGGAGAAAATGATCCGACAATTGATATAGCAATATCAGAAATGAAATGTAGTTTATTAGCTTTGATTTTTCTTCTTTAGAAATGATTAGTTTTAAAATTTTTACTTATTCATAGCTAATATTTACTCAACATTTAATGCTTTATTCACTAAGCTTTTTTCGTGGGCAAACCAAATGTTGCCGCTGCAAAATTTAGAATATTATGTAATCAAGATATTACTTATACATTCGTCTTAACATCACAATCAGCATGGGATGAGCTTAACATAATAAAGGCTCGAGTTACAAGTGGTATATCGCGAGCACGATCAGCTGCCCCTTCTCCAGCTCCACAACGGTCGGCGACAACTTCGCCAGTACATTATAGGTCTACAGCTCCATCTCCTGCATCTGGTGGTTCTTCACCTGCTGTGTGGAATAATGGTTTGCAACAAAATAAAAATGGTGCTACAACAAATGGTAGAAATGGTACGACGTTACCGATGAGGAAAGTGCCTAGTGCGATGGAAATTAATTTACGTAAGAACTTGCTAATGAGAGATAAAAGACTAGCAGATCAACATAGAATACTTGTCGTTGAACAGAAATGTATCGCAGAAGAGGAATTCTGGGAATTGAGAAAAGTATGGTGTTTCCATACATTTTTCATGTTTTCTTCTGACCATATTTTATGGGCCATTTGTTTGTTTGTTTGTTTTTTTAAAAGCGATAAACTAAAACGGTGGATGATGGCTTAGAATCTATTACGTGATCAAGATACACGAACGAGCCAACAGAAGGGCCGTTCCTCAACGATGCCTAATCTGCGTCCAGTTACCGAAGAAGGTGGAGAAGCCAAGATAAACATTACTCCGCAATTGATCCATGAGATATTTGAAGAATATCCAAGAGTCAAAACTGCATACGATGAAAATGTTCCTGATAAGGCATAGTAAATTCATAAATTGTCAATTTAGTCTTCTATATCAAACGTATAGTTTATTCTAAAAAAAAAAACCGTTATTCTCAGATAACTGAAGAGCTTTTTTGGACACGTTACGTTCAATCTAAATTTAACGATCGAAATAGAGCAAAGGCAACAACAAGCATAGCTAGTGATGATATATTTGATAAATGTTGGGCAGAAACTGAAGAAGGTGAATAGTTTCTGCTATTAATTACTTATAAATATTTTATCGATAGTTGTTACTTTATGTTCTATGAATTAAAATATCTGAATTTATTATTATTATATAAGATTTAAATCAAGAAAGGGAGCACGGACGAAAGAGATTAAAAATAAGTAACCTTAGAGACTTGAATGCAACAAAAGAAGACCATATGGAGGTAACAGTTTTTCTATGAAATATATACAATTAAATATTAATTCAAAATTTAACATTTATGTGCATTACCATTTTGGTCAAGATTGATTTTGCACCAGATATTACAATGAGACCGGGTCAAGGAAAAATTCTCTCTCTATTACGAAGAAATAATCGACATGGTGAACGAATATTAGAATCCGCATGGTTCGTTTTGAATTATTATAATGAATTGATTATTAGTTTATTGATTGCTAGTAAATATGCAAATAGTATAATTATATGCTATTTTTAATTTAGCGAAAATTCACGCAGACATAAAGAAATGACTTCTCAGCAACAAAAGGTTTAAAAGAACTTTATATATAGTTAATAATTACTTTTTCAGATATATAGGTTTGATATACTTAATTTGAATTTCAATAGAAAGAGGTTTATACAGAAGACATTGTAATGGAAGACTTAATAGAAGAGGAGTCACTCAGAACATTCAAGTTAGATATTACGGACCAACGTGAATACTTTGCTAGTCAAACCGCTGAAATCGATAATGATGTTGAAATGGTTGGCTCTGAGCAGGTAGTTTAATTTCGGTTATAATTTACAAGGTTTAACTTATTTTCCTTTGAATAACCAATCAATATATATTTATTAGAGTTCGATTAAACACCAAGGCTCTACTGAATTACTAAATAAGTTCCAAGAAAGTTTTGCAAAGTGGTATCCTAATTTGAAAATGGTAAATACATTGATTTTGAAATGTATGTTTTCTAATTCATTCATTAATCTTCCTTTTCTTCCACCATTCATATAAGCACTCGTTACTAGAAACCCCTATCCTTAATTCGGTAACGAAAAAGTGTAATGAAATTATCAAAGATAAGCAAATCCGTATGAGTGAGTCAAAACCTAAAATTGGTTAGTGTCTGCTAAATCTTGTATCTTTATTTGTTATATAACATTACAGACGTTGAATTATTTAATTTAATTCTATAGAACATCTTCCTCAGAAAATTGAAAAAGAAGTTAATATAATTCAGTTGATGGGTTATGAATTTTTACGTCATTTTTGGGCATCCGTTGGGTCAGCCTCCAAGGAAAAAGTAGAAAAAAACAAGCGGATGACGGAACAACTAAAGTCCGTTTTAGAAAAGATTGATCAAATTTCCGAGTTGCAACCAGATGATGATTATAAACAAGGATTTAACCTTCAGAATGGAGCACCCGATATCAATGCAATTCAGAAGGGTCAAAGATCAGATAGAGAGGAGCAAAGATCTACCGTTAATGGTAAACGGTTAAAAATCGGCTCAAGAATCAGTTCTGGACAGGTTGGTGGAAATCGTCTAAATTCCAACGGATCTCCAAAGACTGATGTAAATTTTGAATGGTATGATGCAATAATACAGGCCATACAGGTATGAGAAAATTTTCTTCTTTTAATCTAGTTTAATCATTATTGTTATTTTTCTCTTTTTAACGATTAAAAAAATATATTACAACTCTTAAAAACAGATGCTCGAACCATTGCGTAAGGCGATTAACAAAGCAATTGCTCATGATCAACAGTCTACAAGTCCAAATATTTCGAGGACAGTCAATCGTCAAGCTAGGCAATCAACTAATCAAAGCTTTCAAAAGTCAATAGTTCGAGAATTGAAGCAAGCTAATCCAGATCACCACAGAGCAATTTCCCGAGAATCAAAAACAACTTCTAGTCCGGATATTCAAAGGCCCATGCCTCGGGATACCAAACAACCTCAACATCATGGCATGCAAAAAAGCGTCAACCGTGAGGCAAAACAAATCACTAGTCCAAAGATTCAGAGGATTAGTAACCACGATATGCAACAAAGCATAAGTCCGGATGTTCAAAGGCAACCTAATCGTCAAATAAAACAAAGTGCAAACATGAGACAAGAAAATAGTCGTGTTGGTCCCAAAGTATCTGTTCGTAGTAATACACAAGTTCAGAATGCTCGACCAGATATTGATCGAGAAGCAGCATCTGCTCGCACAACTATAAAGATCCCCAAAAAAAACGTACAACAAAACGTCAGTCGTGATGATTGGCAATCAAATGGTCGTGAGACACACCAAAATACTAATCGTGTTGTACCAAAAAACTCTATTGTCGCTTCTCGAGGTTCTTCTGGGGGCTCTTCTGGAAGTTCTGCTCAAGTTTCATCAGCGAATAAAATCAAAAATTCGACGAAACGAAAACGATAGAGGGCAAGAATTTATTGTAATATGTTTCTATAATTGTATATTCACGAAATTTTTAAATTTTTTTTTAAAAAAAAAAATAATATATATTATATATATTATATAATTTCTGTATATAACCTTATTTTATTTCCTTATTTAATGAGTTAGATTTTTTATTAAAGTTATATTCTTTAGGGAGAAGAAAATTACTAACGAAAGGAATTAATTTACTATTCATCATATACTGCAGCTTCTTAAAACGAGATGCGAAGCGAAATAAAAGAATAATCCGTCACCTCGTGTTAACTTGCATCAAATAATGTAAAATACATTATCTACGAATTGAAAATATTTTAATTTTGAAACTGAACATTTGGATAGTATTATTAGTGGGTATTATTATTAAATGAACTTTTTTTCTAACCTCATCAAAGAATTATCAAATAAAATTAATAAAATTGGTTTTTACCGAATTTTTCAAAATGATTAATTTAAGAATAAATTTGGTGTTCCTATTTTTTTTTTCCTTGTAAAATCACGTGAACTAATATTTACTGCGGTCAAGAGTCTTATTAGTATGATCCTATTTTTTTTTTCGACCTGAAAAGCTCAAAAAGTCAATTTTTTGCTTTGCCTATCAGTTTACCTGATGAAACTATTAAATCCGATAATTGTTCAAGGGTTTTGATGCCAACTAATTTCAATTTTCACAAAAAAGCAACAAAGAAAATATCACTTTGTTTTACTGAATTTATAAAGAGGTCAACAATAGAGTAGAAAATGTTCAAAGGAAACAACTTTACAAAATATAATGTAAGTATTACATTCTCAACCTTTTGATTTTATTTCATTAGTATGATGACAACTTCATATAAACTTTCAAATTAATAGCATGTAACTTTGTATAATCCGTATGATAAGCATAATAATAATATGGACAAGAGCATACAAAGAAGTAAGGTTAGAAGTATCTAATGGTTTAATAGCATCAAAAGATATTTATTGCTTTCTGTAAATTCACCACCGAATACTTAATAGACATAAATCCTAGAAGGATTTCAGAGAATTGGAACCGAATAAATAACCATTCGGTTGGTTCAATTTTATGTCCTGAACATATTTCGAGGTGGTAATTAAATGAAAACGATAATCCATTTCATGATTCAAAAATTTAATGAGATTAAATTGATTTATTACTTAAGTATGCACATCATGTAAAAATAGAACAAATTGTTTTTCTATATTTAATATTAATGATATAATAATAGGTGCTGATTTAATGTAGTTGTTATTTTTAACTGAAAATATTTGGAAAGGATTTAATTATCATTTACGCGTTGGATAATTGGATAATGTTATAAACGTTGGATTTGACTTTTACCAAGGAAAGGAATTCATTTACGAAGAACATTCAATAATTATAACCCGACAAAATAAATGTGGGTTTTCGATGTGAAATTAGATGATGTTTAATCAAAGCTAGCGACTAATAAATGTATATTTTCTTTATGAAAGGTTAAAATTGAGATTCCTTTAAATCTTACAAGCTTGATCGCAAATAAAAGATTTGTTTTATTAATCCATCACTTTTTTTTTCCAACACCTGCTTCAAGACGTGAGGAATTATTTTTTTAAAAAAAAAAAAAATCATTACCTTTTCGCTATTAAGTATATATCATGTGTTCAAGCCATGGTATCCCAGCCTCTAAAAAAAACTCTTTTGCCATTTCGTGTAAATGGCCTAACAATTTCTCTAAAATTTTCCTTCTAATGCGGAATTTTTTTTTTTTTAGTTCACACTTCTGAAAGCCAAAAATAGCAAGAGAAAGCCCGAATATTATTTTCAACTTAAATTAATATTATTAATATAGAAAACCAATCTCAAGAAAAAAAAAGGTCAAGATGACCTATTTTTATCAATGATCGAAATAGAGATAAATTACTTACAATGTTTGCTAATTACATTAAAATAAGTTTACATTGCGTGTGGCATTTCTTAATTGTAAATTAACAATCTATAGTGAATTCATTGTTATGTAAATAGAAAAATAGTTTAAATCTATTTATAAAACTAAATGAGATACTTCTAACCAAACAAAGAAAAGTATGCGAGTGATCGATTTAAAAATAGAATACAAAATTGATTCATGAATTATTTTTTTTTTCTTATAGACTAACCCTGATGTGTCAAGAATGGAATGTATCATTGAAAAATAAAAAAGGTTTTGAGGCGATGAAAAACAATGGGGTTCATAAAAAGAGTATGTGACTATATATATATATATATATTTCTTCCCAAATGTGATTTTAGCGGAGTAGAAAGTAAAGGAAAAGGAAGATTTTCTTTCTTACATATATAATCGTTCGAACAAATCTTTGAGAAGCAAACTTAATTAAACTTGTGCGACTTTGAAATATTGTAAAGGAGCACCTGATTGGATGGAAAAATCGTATCAGGATTATGTTAACCATACAATTCGAGAACATTCATGTGAGAAAATTAAATTAATTGATATTCATGAAAGATTTCGTCGTAAATCATTGAGGCGATCTAATTTCTAAATATAAACTGAACTGCGTGATTGTGTTATGAGTTAATAAACATTAAATCTAATTATAGTTGCCTCACTTTGACTTCAACGTTATTCTAATCTAGTATTAATCCAGATTTGAAAATTTATCTGTTTTACCAAATCTATAAATAGTTTTCCTACTTGGCGAATTTTGTTGTTTGATTCTGGGAACTATTATTTCTTTTTAAGGTTAAGATTTAATAGATTGAGAAGAAAAAAAATAAATAAACAAGTCCGCGGATGAATTTCGGTCCGGGTTGAAATTAAAGGTTGCCGAAGTTTTTTGGGAATGGCGCCACAAATTAAACAATATCAAACATTTTATTTTTAGTAAATAAGAGAGAAAAAAAAATATATTTTTAGAATTAAAGTATTAGACATAAACAATAGTGTTGTAAAACTGTTTAAACTTGTTTTTCAATCATTAGTCAGAAAAAAAAATAATTTTTTTTTTTTTTGTTAATTCCTTTGCCCTTTTGAATCAAAATGATTGTTTTTGGGGGTCCACATAGATTATATCACAAATCTATTATTTATCACCATTTTAATTTCTATTATTTTTTTTTTTTTTTTTAATTTCAATTCAAAAAGAGAAAAAGAAAATAAAAGGAATAAAGAAGTTAAAAAAATTACGAATTCCTTTCTAGATGTTCTAGATGTTTACGCCAGTATGATGTGACGAATTGGTCCCAACAACATGGGGGGTCCATGGACATGGGTTAATTTGCCATCAACGTGGCTGGTGGGGATCTACCGGAGCTGGATCTGCAACCGCGCCACGAATAGTAACGCGTTTAATCAATGACTTCTCTCCCAAATAAATCATGACAATAAACACTTTTTAAAACATGTAATAAAATTCATTTAAAGGTTTACATTAAATAAATAAATCACTAATCATCGATGATGTTAGGTTAACGAGTTACCATTGGCAAAATTGGGATAAAGAAAAACGGATTTAAAATTTCCTGTAAATGGTCCAATTATATAATAACATGATCCTGTTTTAGTTTAACAAATAGGTAATGAATCTAAGTCATCGAATAGCAATTTAAATTTTTTGTTTTATTTATATTATTGTTTTGACGCAAACATATTTAATATTTAATTATGAATAAAGACGAAACAGGGTGAAAAAAAAAAAAAAGTAGGGTGAATTTATTTGAAGGTGCTAGCCTTGATTGATAATAAAGTTCGCGATCAAGGAACCTTTTTTTTTTTTTTTTGAATAATCACTTTCGTTTATACGTTATACAACATGTTGCATAAAACTTAAATCGCACAATGAAAAAAAAAAAATTTCACATTCTTCGTTATCGGATTTTGATCGGATTTAAAAGAATTTACTTGAATAAAACTTTGCATAATTGTTTAACATTACAGTAATATATTACAATTCACATAACTTACCCTTGAAACAAAGGAATTGAGATGTGAGCTTATGAACGTGATCTTAAGGCGTTTTTTAAAAAGGAAAAAAATGTTCCATAAAGATATTATATTATAATATCGTACAAGAAGATCATTTGGAAAAGAAAAAAAAAAAAAGATTCATAAGATCAATTCAATCAATTGGTCAAATAAGACCACCAAATGTTGTCTTTTTTTTTTTCAATTAGTTGATCAAAAGGGAACCATTTAACTTGTGCAAGAACAACCTTACTCGATAAGGAAACGTGGTTTACGATTGGTTCCTTGACACTTAAAAAATTTATAATCAAGTATGGAACGCGAAAATGCTTAATTTTAAAATAAGAAACATATATGTGATATAAAAAGAATATTTGTTCATCTTGAAAATTTGGAATAGTATTAGACAACATGCTATCTATCAATACTTTTATTTTTTTTTTTCCTGTAATTATTTAACTCCGAATGGTTTTCGTTGTCATTCTCCTACTTTATTCGTTAGCTTATTTATATAATTTTAAACAGTGTGTGAATACTATGTTATATATATGTATAAAAAAAAAAAAAATGTAATTCATTCTTAATCTAGGAATTTTAACGAATTTAGAACGTAAAGTGATTTGATAAAGGGAAAAAAATAAGGAAATAAAACAGAGAGTTTAGAAATTTATCGGATATTATACGCGTTAGGTTTGTTCATTTGATTTGAAAGCCACTATTATCATTAGAAGCACATGATCAACTCATGCATAAATCGGGGGTGCCAATTCCGCATGATTTGCGTCCGGAGTCTTTGACCGGAGTTTAAATTCACTATGTCAATGATTATTATTTCAGTTTTGAAAGGGAAAAAATACCATAGGGAGTAGGATAAAAAAAAAAAAAAAAAACTTATTTAAAGAGATCGAATTTTCTTCAGACCAAATTAGCGAAACAAAAGAAATATAGCAAACTTTGGGAAATAAATCATTTTGGTGTTTCTCAATTTTATTAGGATAGTCGTAAAAGCAATATCGGGAAATATAAAGTAGCCAAGTAAATAATTTCTTTTTTTTTTTTTTTTGAACAAAACACTCACTTCCCTTGAATTTTTTTTAATGTACCGTATATATCCTTTACTTCAGAGATTCACATGCATGGTTCATTAAACTTGGATATTTATAATTTTTTTTTTCAACAACGCTCACACATCCAACACATGCATACTTTTCAACTAGTTTGAGACGAAACCACTTTATTAAAATGTCCCTCGAATATTTCTTGAAAAAGAAATGTTTATTGAATTAAAAAGTCACAAATCTGACATATTACATTTCAATCAATCCATTCTCTGATAATTTCAAAGAGGGCTAACCTTTTCGATTTAAAAAAGATACAAATAAATAATAATAAACTTAGTTCTTTTTTTTTTCATTGAAGCAACCTAATATAGAAGAAGGGTGATCGAAATTCGAACTTTTGAGGCATTAATTCAAAAACGTATGCGCAATCATGCGTGTATATGTAGAAGGTGGTGTGGCTTGTTGTCTCATGAACTCTCTATGAAAGTTAGTCAATTTCGTTTATGTTGATTTCAAATGTTTGAGAAGAGTGATATCAAAAATTAAAAAGCGGCTGATTTTGGAGGATGAAAAATGTTGGGGTAACGTTATTCATGATGACGATTATTTCGTCATGAAAGCATTCCAAACTTTCTATCATTTTTTTCATTGTGAAATGAGATGTATTGATAATCATTGGAGGGAAACTTGTTTTTTTACAAGTTTTTAAAATTATCGACAACAAAAGGGTTTGAAAGAATTCAATCCTTTTGGAAAGGAATCGTTTACAAAAATTTGGAGATAAGATTGTCACAGCTTTTAATTAAGTGAGGTTGATCTCGCATGCTTTATTAATTATTTATATTTGAATTCTATTTGTGTTTGATATTAATAATTTCCCAAGGAAACTCTATGTCTAAAAAAAAATATGATCAATTTAGGCAATCTGAATTGACAAAATTGTTCACGCAGCAAGTTCCCGGCAAAACGAGGGAAACGGGTTGTACAAATTTCATCATATTACTTTGGGTGTAATTTTGATAATGCATAATAATGTCCGTTTTAAACTGCGGTAAATACAACTTTAAAAAACAACTACCCATATGCAAAGATAATAATCAAGTGCCAAGCGAGCAAAGCAAAAAGCCAACGAGCACAACATGTAAAGTGCCATGATGCCATAAGTTGCGCAGTATCTATCCCATATAAAAAAAGAATAAGAAACGCCACAAATATTTTCTCATGAATAATGAACCACAAACGAGGAAACCTTGCATTTTTATTTAAACCTTTTTTTGGACGAGTAATTTTTGGGGTTAAAATGGGTGAGTGTGGCCCAAAATGTAGGGTTCTCGTAATTGTGTGATGATTGTGATGTTATAAGTTTTACACCAAAAAACGTTAGA
The DNA here is from genome assembly GCA_910591825.1 of Funneliformis caledonium. Lineage (NCBI taxonomy): Eukaryota > Fungi > Glomeromycota > Glomeromycetes > Glomerales > Glomeraceae > Funneliformis > Funneliformis caledonium. The sequence continues at coordinate 18,925 of CAJVPQ010000059.1, forward strand.
GTAATGAGTTTCATAAACAAAAAAAATAATTAATTGAATAAAATAAAAATTTAAATGTTTGTCCTTGATATTATTTCTACAAAAGAATCGCAAATTTTTTTTTTTTTTTTTTTTTGACAAGATTCTTTTTTTTTTTTTTAAAGTAGTTTCTTTTTTTAGTTAAAAAAAAATTTGATATTGCAGTTCATGTGCCCATTGAAAGATAAATGGAAATTTGTAGATGCATGTATAATGTAGATTGACAGACTTGACAAACATTCTTTTCTTGATTTTCTTTTAAAAATTTTTTGCGGAAATGATATCAACAATACTGTATAATACTAGTCGCACATACCAATTCGTGATAGTAAACTCTTTGAGTGATTTCCTAATCGAGCCTCTTATTACTTCTGCGGCGTCATAAACCAGATTGCAAACATGTTAATTCAAGTTATACATTCACTTCTTTTGGAGCTATCACATTAATTGATAGGGGTCATATTCAACCTTTTATATTCACAATAAAAAATCCAAACTAAACCAATTTAGGAAACTCATATAGAATGTTAATTGTAAATATTGTTATTAACAACAACACGATAATGTGTTACTACATTAATATCTCTAATTTGAAGAAAGTCGGTGTAACTAAATTTTGCATGCCAAAAGGTTGTGTAGAGGTTTGATTGGATGTGTTAATGTCCTTTGTCAATAGTTATTGTGTTGACTAATGTGTTTTAAAAATGATGACACTTTTTCATTTCCGTTCGATCGTTTTTTTTTCACTTCAGCATGACCTTATCTTTTGCCCAAGGAGGATATTTCAAACTGAGTTACATGGCTGAAAAAACCAATGTGTTCGTGCGTTTGCATTTGATATACGTAATTATTGGAAAAGGTCCCAAGATTACGATATTTCATTACTGCGTTATTTATATCATTAGATAATTAATCGGATATTTCGTTTCATGAATGTAATGGTTACATAAGATCAAAATATAATTAATAATTTAAACAAGGACATTCTTTGTATTTTTTGTTCATAACCTTAATTTTGATAAAAAAAATTAATTAAATGCATGCTTTTAATTAAAATTCATTATGATAAATATCGGAACATTATTTCCTTCTTTGAAAATTGATTTAAGGAGAATTTTTGATGATAAGAGAAAAATTACATTGTAATCGTACATTCAACCTTAAAATGCTCTAACTTGCATTTTTTTTTTGTAAAATTAATAAAAACAGATCTCACATGATTCTCTCTCCACACATGACTTGATGTTATGCTTTACCGCCCACATGACTTGCCCAAATTTCATTGTTCATTTTACCAAGGTTTAACCATAACTGCGAATACAAAGAAAGTGGACAAGTCGACTTGTTGAACCGCTTGCTTTCTTATTCGATCATTTGATCAAGTCCAATGACCCGAATGTTTTTTATTATTTGTAATAAGATTTACTAAAAATCATCTTCACATGCAAATTTGAGAAACGCTCATATGATCACGAATTAGAGTTTATTTCACTACGCGTCTTCTTCTTTTATATCGTCTCGTGAGCTTTGCTGATTTTATTTATCATTTGATATCGGAAACATTGCATATTACACAAACGCACACAAGTTGAATTCTCTCTCCCATGATTTTTTTTTCTTCTTTTTTTTTTTCATAAAAATATGCAAGACGATATCATGGGGGAAGGAATTCCCTTTTAATTACGGTGCGTACCTCTTTTTTTTTTTCTTGACATATTAGTTGGATTATACATTCACTCTTTTGGGTAATCATATTCAATCAAACATCTATTACCATAATAATAAAAAGTATAACCCTGAATTTTCAATAACTGCCACAAAATTAAACACGGACCCGCAGTCATTGTTTGCTTTCCTTTTTGGAAGGTATTACGTAGGAATTATCTGTTGATGATTACATAGCGATTTTAATTTCTATCAATATTGTGCTACCGAGAGCAACTCTTGTGTTTTATTTGTAATACATGAATTGCCGTAATTGTTGCGGTCAATGAGCAACTGCGGTCGCTTTTTCAGACGCTAAACATATTTGTCATATTAGTCAAGAGGCGAATGAAGTGGGGTGGCCCCCCAAATTGCGTCCCCATTTCTCTATTCATTCGAAACACATTTTTATTTTATAATAGCTAATGTTGTGGCTTATCACAGCAGGTCCATTTATTTTTTAATTATGAAACAATCATGATATCATATATACATTCATAATCAAGCAACAAGAAAAATTTGGATTATTAATTCGTAACTTCCTGAGGTTATTAAATTTTTTTTTAAAAAAAAAAAAAATACGTCAATCTTTGCTTTCATTCAGATAATGATACCTTTTTTTTTTTTTTTTTTTTTTACATGCTATTGTAGGAAAATTTAAAACGGAAAATTATCTAAAAAATTTTTTTTATGTATGTTTAAATATGTTAATCGGATTCCTCATTTAGTCCAGAGGAAAAAATCTTATATTCTTCATTTATAAAGATAAGTATTATATTCAAAGAAACGGTCCCACCAAATGACAACAATACAAAAATGGCTAGTCTACTACGGCGAATTTCCTTTCTCCCTAGAATAACTTAAAATTTTTTTTGAAAAATAATATGAAGAATAAAAAATCTTTTTTTTTTTCCTAATTGTGATCAAATTAGGAAATGTTCTCTTTGTTAATGAAACGTTATATTGTTATTTCTTTGGCTGGTGGTGTTACTTTCCATTATTCCTCTTAAAGGTTACAAAAATGGTTGAACGAAATGCGGGCCAAAAAGTTATTCTCTTTATACAATGATTTTGGTAGGGAAGGGAGGAGGAGTGTGGGGATGATGTGATTCGATTTTTTTTTCCTGCAAAAAAAAATTATGAAAGATGCACACTTTGCTTGAATGACCCGTGTAAGACTGATTCTTATTGAGGGATGGAATAAAAAAAACCCCATCGTTAATTTGCATTAGTAAGCATTCAATTGAAATGAGTCTTTGCGGAAAGTATGGATAAAAGTTCTCACGAGTTTGCCTTTTCTGATAGAATTGACTTCCTTTTGCTTGTTACCAATTGTCAACCACACGTATTTTTTGTTTTATTTATTTTTAAAAAATTACAAATTACCCGAAGCTTCTGATTCGCGTTAGCGCAAGTTTTTTTTTTTTTTATTTATCTTTTTTTTTTTTTTTTTTTTCTTCCAAACTGCAACTCGTGACTTGGAAAATTCTTTAAAGTGTCACCCCGCATGAACATGACTCATGACCGATACATGACCGGTGACCCAAAACTTACCCAGGTACATCTATTTTTACACCATATTTTGAACCATTATTCTTACCAAATTATCGTATCTCAAGAGTGAAAAATGACCCCTGACTTCATGGAAAGTCCACAAAAGAATTCTTGGACAATAAGATAAAAAGATTTGCCAAGCTAGATAAAAAGTGTTGTCAAAGAAATTTCTATTTGATTATTCAGCTAGTTTGTTGATTTTTTCCTCAATGAACAATCGCAAATTTACACAGGATCACCACGTTTTATTTTTTTACGTCCAAATCTGCAAGCCCTTTAAATTGCATTTACGTTTAATAGGTAACCCCAATGAAGAGAACTCATTTCGCTTTGCTTTTTTGTGCCACAATTCGAAGGAATTTTTTGACTTCATATATAATAAATATGTGCTTACCACATTCATAATTTTTGTGAATAATTGATTTGAAAGTTACAATCTTTTCATGGGGACAAATCAAATTTCATTCATAAATAACAAACAAAGACATGTCGATTTCTACGAAAAAAAACAAAAAAAAAAGGTATTGCAAAGCTTTTTTTTTTTTCCCAAGCACCGTATTTCTTTTTCGTAAAACAATATCAAAGCGAATGAATGTTTTTGCTTAAACGGAATCTCCGCTTGATAAGTACCTCTCATTATGTTTCAGATAGACAAAATTGGCAATATATGTGGAACGAGCCACCGAACCTGAAAACGTCCATGTTGAAATTGTCACATTTTAATTTTTGGCGTGTAACCGATGGAACCGAATGTTTTTTTATGGAAAAGACGGACAATATACAAAAAAAAAAAAAAAAAAAATCTTGAAAAATTCCGGCCGGTCATGAATGATATCATCACCTTTTTTACGATCAAATTTATTACAATAATAAGATGTAACGCACAAATAAACCCCCCAATGCTTAAACGCTCGGATAATAATGGAATAAATTTGGAAGAAAGTTTTTGATGAGTCGAATATTGAAAATATATATTTAATTTAATTTTAGTAAATCGGGGGTCCATAAACTAATTTAGCTTTTGATAAGGAAATTTTCAGGAGTGGTTCATTTTTTTTAACTTATTTTTAAAATATTTTTATTTATTAATTTTATTTTTAATTTATTTTTTTTCGGTTTCAGCCACTAATTCGATTAAGCTTTTTTTTTTGTTTTTTTTTATTTTTTTTAAAAAAAAAAAAAAAAAAATGATTCACAATTCATTATTATATTCTTTCTCCCTCAAAAAAAAAAAAGGAAAATTAAAAAAAAATTATATAATAGAAAATATAATATCGCCACATCTTTTTTCTTGAGTGGATACGGTTCCTCTTTTGATCTTGCATATTCGTAAGGTGCTAATTGGTCATTAATCCAATAAGGTCGTACAAGCAGCCAACAAAGTGGGTTATATTGGAGGCTAATAATTTTAAAAATTAATCGGGAACTTTCCGTTTACATACTGTCTAAGATCAGGTTTGTGGGTAATGTATCTATCTACCTTTTAGTTTTGTTTGAAAAATTTGTCATCAATTGTAAAAGGTTTTCGAAGGAATTTTTATTTTGATGAATGCATACAATGGGAATCAAAAAACTGTGTTGTCTTTTGAACTGAATAAATAAAGAAAAAGGAGATTGTGAAAAAAGATTCAATGGGTTAGTCATAATAACAAGAATAAGAATAAGAATTTTTTTTTTAAAAAAAAAAAAAAAATTAAATAAAAATAAAATAAAAAATAAAATAAAAATAAAATAAATAATAAAAAAAAAAAAAAAAAAAAAGATCCCTTTCAAACAACAATAAAAAAAATTTTTTTTAATTAATATTTCCCAATATATTATTTCACTTTTTTAACTTTTTTCTCGCCTTATAACGTTTCCCTTAATTGGGAAAAACGCCAATGTGACATCTGACGAACGTGACATTTACCAAACGGTCACCGAAAGAAGATTTGGGGTCTGAATATCCCTCCCCTCGTTAATCTTCCCATATTGGAATGAACTTTCAAAAAAATACAAAATTGGTTCGAATATAAATATTTTAAAATAAGATTTACAATATATAATTAATTCATTTAAGTTCACTTTAATAGAATTTTTACATTAATCCTGTATATTCTTAACTGAAGGGAACTGAACTAAATGGCATTTATTTACTTTATACAGTAAAAAATAATTTGCGTTTTCAAAAAAAATTTAAAAAATGTATATAAAGGGTATTTCCTCCAAAAAATTTATCAAAAAAAAAAAGAGAAATCCTCTGAAAAAAAAAATATATATACTCTTAAAAAAAAAATCATACTCTTGACTTTTTTATTTTTTTTTAATATCCAATATCAAAAAAAAAAAAAAAAAAAAAAAAAAAAACAATTAAAAATAAAAATAAAACGGAAAAAAAAAAAAACTTTATTTTTTATCTTTATTTTAAAGTGGAAAAAAACTTACTTTTCTTGTTCAAATCTTTTTTTTCTTAAATAAGAAACATAATATTTTAATATTCTTATTTTCACAAAAAAAAAATTTGTTTTTTTCGCTTTTTTTTTTTTTTTTCGGTCTCATTTCAAACATACCTCTCTTAAATTCATAATTATTTATTGTCGCAACTGCGGAACATTTACCATTCAATTGTTTTTTTATTTTGTCCCCTCAACGATCACAACAATTTCAAACTTCAAAATAAATTAACCATGACAGCTTCACGACCAACAACCGCTCGACACAGTCAGCCCAATCAATCAAGCAATGTACTTGCAAAGCGAACCCGTGGTCCCATCAACAAACGCGCATGTCAACGTTGTCGACAGGGTAAAATAAAATGTGATGGTGACGCAGAATCTGGAAAACCCTGCAGCAACTGCGACCCTCAACATTGCAAATATGACAACTCGCCTCGCAAGAACAAACAGGTTGAGTTGTTAAAACACCGTCTCACAGAAGTCGAGGTTCAGTTGGAATCAATCACGCGTGAAATTGATGAAAAACTGACAATAAAGGAATTGGAGAAAGAAATTCTCTGTATGTTGTATGAATCCAAAGAACATTTCAACTCTCCAGAGCTTTTACAGCTTTTCAATGAGTTAAAGGACGCAATTAGATTTGGTCGATGCATAAAACCTATTTTGGTCATCACCTATGAGCTATTAACAAGGCTCCCTGATCCAAAGAATATTGACTACATTCCGAGCATCATGCAAAGTTTACAACGATTTGTCGATTGTGCAAATTCGTGTGAGAAGGGCGCATCTATTTCAACGACATCGTCTTCCAATGAGCTCATGAACAGAATTGAAGAAAACGTTCAGTCGGGAGTTCAAACATTTGATAGCCACTTACCGGTGGTCTCGCCGATGATACCAATTTCTTTTCCAATCACATCGTCGCTTAATGATACAGAAGATCAGGTTGAGATGCCCCTTAATTTGCATTCATCTTCTGATGAATCTGAGATCGCTTCTGGAAGGTACGAGTTTAATAACGAAGAAGCAAATGGCAGCCCGTCCACACCATCAGAACAGCAACAACAACAACAACAGCAGCAGCAGCAGCAACCGATCCTTCCTGAATCAAAGTGTTTTCACGGAGCAAATAATGTGTCGCATCATGTGAATCAATCGTCGATTCTGATGACTGCTCCCGAATATTCTAGTTACCCATTAACCAATTACTCATACTACCCTTATTATGAATATTTGCCAATAGATGAAACGAACACAACATCACCAACGGATGATGTTAGTTTCGGCAACTTCAGTAACTGATAATGGGGTTCGTGCACATATATTTTATAAATCATAAACATTTTACAATTCAAAATCATAGCTTTTTTATTTTTCATTATATTTTTATTTATCATCCCAATTCATGTTATACTAAAAAGGACTTTTTTTTCATTTACACAACAAAAACACAACACGTATTTCCTCCTCTCTTCTAAAAAGAATTTGAATTCTCTTTGTATTTATTTTAAATATTATGATTTTTTTTAAAAAAAAATCTTTGTAAACTTTTTCATTATATATACATTTTTCATTTATTACATTATATTATATATTATATTTTAAAATTTTTTGTATTTTTATTTTGTAAGAAAGAGAAGCAGTGAATCTATGGATTATATAGACTGACACATCCTGAAATCTTTTTTTGAGATGTAATCATGGTATTCTCGTCTTATGAACTTTTCTTTCTTATGGTTGTCTTTTTAAAAAAAAAATTTTAAATATCAAAAAAAAAAAAAAAAAAAAAAAAAATTATTTAATTTAGTTTTTGTTTTTCATCTATTTTCGAAAGAATTTGTAAATATATTAAAAAATAAAAAAAAAAATTTCATTTTAATAAAACGAAAAAAACAATTTTTTCTCCAAAATAATGAATGTATAACCTGTGGTTGTTATGCTTATTTAATGATAATTATGATTGATAAAAGGCGACAAATTCAATTAATTTTGCTGGTTTTTTTTTTTTGTTTCAGAGCTATGCAATTATCTTTTAGAAAATCATCAAACAAAACAAACAATACTAACCCAAAATTCAAGGTTTTAGTATGGTTTACTATTTTTAGCAAAGTTCAATTGGCTTTTTCCCGATACGGACCATGCTATAATTAAATACATGTGTGTTGATCAATATTAACCGTCAGGTAATTATTTTTAAATTTAATTCAAAGTTAAAAGTGAACAAATCGGTTTTTTTTTGAATTTAACACGGAGAAAAAGGATTGGAAAATTTTGAATTCTAAATGTGTTTTCATGTAACAGACGTTTAAAAAACTGTAATTTTGAGAACTCTATAATAAATAAGCATTCGATTACCAAAATTAGATAACTGTATAGAGGTTATGCAAACGGATTATGCCGCTAAAAGCTGTGGGCAGATTCTCTTCTCAGGTGATTAGTTACAATGAATAAAAATATTTGTAAAAGGCGTCGGTTGGTTATGGTTATGTTGTGCATGAGGAAGTTGGGAGTGTGGCTTCTACCAAAAAATTACTTAATTCTTTGTTTTAATTGCAAATACGCTTCTATAAAGTTTTTTCCGATTCAAAGAAACATCATACAACATAACAAGGAGGCTTTAAAGGCTCATGGCTTTTTTGTTTTTGTTTTTGTCACATTTTCTTTAAAATGGGTCCCCTTTTTTAAGGTCCACTTTCATTGAAGTAACGCGATTTTTATTTTTTTTTAAAAAAAAAAAAAAGCCCCTATTTACATCTTTCACGTTCAAAGTAAGAAGGTGTAAAGTGTCACTTCCCGTGGACAATACCGAAATTAATCACTCGATAAAATATTCTAATGGTAAATTTAATTATTCATTAAGATCGCCGCGTAAAATTAAGATCTGCAAGTAGGTTTCTTTAAATAAATTCGTGTTTTGAGACTTTAGATGTCACGAAGGTTTAATTGTGTAAGCAAACTACTTGTAAATAGATAAGGGGGGAGGATAGGATAATAAAGAAACCATGTCGTTACTTAAGAACGATGGACACCCAAAACTCAAAAAAGCGTTGTTCTAATTTATCTCGTACGCGTGTACAAATAGTGACACATATGCCATTATTAAGGCTAGTTCACGATTATGTAATATTACGTTATGGCTTTATGTGTTGTATGACCATACGAATTTAACATTTTTTGGTGGATTGTTATTAACCAAAGGTCTCGAAATTTCTGAATTTCTTTTCTTTTCTTTTTTTACACATTTTGTTCGACGGCATAGAAAAGATATCTGACGAAAAAAGGTCTCGAATGTTTAGAATATTTTTTTTTTTAAAAAAAAAAAAAGTACAATTGGACGTGTTTTAGACGCTATTATTTGTCATTATTGGTAATTTAGGTCGATCATCAAAAGAAAAAAATATAAAAAATATAGGTATTGGTTTTGGGTCTCACATGGTGAACGACTAATGTTACACACATTATTTGAGATGATAAAGAGGCGCCTCCTTTTAACATGGAACCAATAAATATGGTTACATGAAAAAAAAAAAAAAAAAAAGTTGAACACCAGCCGCTCTTTGACATATTACCCTCTTTGTCTTCTCTTTATTTCATGATAATCTTGTTTGTGTAAATCTCCCCTTGAATTTTTAATAATTTTAATTTCGGTGTCACAATATATCTCTATTTAGAAATACTTACCATATTTTTATGCGAAAATTCCCTTTCAAGAAACGTTTATAATGTCGAATTTTATTTTATTTGTTTTTTTTCATATAAATTGTTATTATTTTTATTTATTTTATTTTATTTTATTTTTTTTTTTTTCTTAAAAAAAAAAAAGATCATTTTCTTGATTTAGATAACAAAAAAAAATTTACATTTAAAAAATAAATTCACCAAATGTGGCAAATATTATTCTTTCCGCAATTTACCATTCACAATTTTTTTTTTAAACACAAATTATTGAAGCTCTATTTGTAAAACCTCAAACAAAAAATTATATTTGGATTATATAACCAAATAACCCTTTCACATTTTCGGTGAGTTTGGTTAATCTTTTGTTGGGACAAATTATAAACATTACACCAATCCACATTTCCTCAAACAACGAAAAAAATTTCTTTTTTCTTTTATCTGGTGTGACACAACGATCGCACAAAAGTACTATCAAATGTCTCACTTGACACACCATTCTGCACAGAACCGCCTCTTTTTTTTATCGCGCGTTGCTATTTCATCAGCCGATGCACTGTACCATTTACGTTGCTTTCGGTTTATTTACATCATTTTTTATTTATATCTTTGATCTTCTCTTGCGCATCAGCCGCATACGCCACATCTCGCCTCAGCGCCTCAACCATGCATCGTGTCACCTTTACTATGACCACATTGTATGCATCAGCCACACAAGTGATTCGTTGATGCAGGAGTGTTTTTGTTTCTGCCACAGAATTTTTTTCAATGCGAAACGTTCTTGAATGATAATTTAAGGTTTGGGGTGTTTATTTTAAAGTTATGATTTTATGGGGGAAGGCAGATCAAAATGTGAAGTGATGAAATGATTGTGATAACTGCATAAATGACGTCCAAATTGAAAGTGGTTAATAAGTGGTTATTAATTTATGAAATTCGTATACAGTATTATTATTGAAACTCGTAATATCTTCAATATTAGAATAAAGTTATTAAATCAACATCCGGATTCTCGTTACGTAGGCGGAAATGAAATTTAACCGTGACGACGATTAAACCGAAAAATGTTCAATAGGGAACGTAAATATGATCACGAGAAAAAATTTGTTAATTCGTGAAATTTGATTGGATAATTTTGTAAATACGTAGGACTTCTTTGTATTTAACGATGGATTGATGATCAGGTTTCAAACAAATTGTGCATTAGGTGATTTTCGGGGAGAAACTAGTTCTCAGGAGGCTTTTAAGGGTTAAATTTACATAAAAAAATGATAAGATTGTTGTCGTCAGATGCTTTTGCTGATACATCAGAAGTTTACGTCACTAGATAAAGAGGAATCAAAAAAAAAAAATCCAAAAATAAATTTTTCTTTAAAAATAGATGAATTTTTTTTTTTTTTTTAGAAAAAAAATCAATACTGGTTTATTTACTAGTTTCTTACCTAGTTTTATTTCTTATTTTCTCAAATTTGTAAAGAATTCCCAAAGAGATTTCGATAAATTCCTGGTCCCGTTCTATAAAGAATAAAGGAAAGGTTTTATCGAAGCCACCCTAAAAGTTCACATGACTATCAAAACTCTTACATTATTTTTATTATTTGTCATAACCATTTTCTTAATTTCCATTGAAATCCAAGTATTATACTAAACCTTATATATCATGTATTTAACAATACCGTGGATAAGAACTTTATAATATTGGCCAAAATGGTTGAATGCTACCAAATTACAAAGATTAGTAGTGAAAAATCTTTTGCTGAATAATCACATGACAAACAGGATTGTGGCACAGTATTATGAATTATAAATAAATATGATTAAAATATATCGTTAATAAGGAAATAAAAGATATTACATGAACATCTTATTGATTGTGAAATGTTTGATTTGCTCAGCATTAGCCCTAATGGCTTAATAATAATATCAGTTATAAAGATAAAGGGGGTATGATATTTTGTCCTCTATTTAATTAAAAAAAGGTTCCAATTAATATTCATTATAAAGAATAAATTGTCAAAACAATTAAATAATAATGATTAATAATATATTATTGTTTTTAACATAAATAAATTATTAATTATAGATGCTGTATATGCAGTATATTTAACAAGAGTAAATATTATTATTGAACGATTGCATTAAAAATTGATTGGTATACACGAGACCAAAGGTCAAAAAGATAGCTACTTTTGAAATTACGTCATTCCGACATTTTTTTAACCGAAATTTGAGAGTTTAGTATAATGTAAATTAATTTTCACAATATAAATAGGATATGACATATATTTTTGTATATTTATGTTTAACATCCTATAATAGTTAGTATAATTACCTACTTTATCATCTTGATAATATAAGAACATTGTATTGTAATTGGTTTTTTATGAACTGAAATAGGAAAAAATATTTTTAAATAGTTGAAGTTAGGGTTGATATTTATAGAACATATATTCTTTATAAGATATTAAAAACTTGTTTTTGAAGCTGCTAGATTAAAATGCCAAGATTCTAATTTTTGTTAAAAATAATTATTTATCATAAAGCTTACCCACAAATAGTCAGTTTATCCATGTACTAACCATGAAATGTTCACCTTGTGTGAACCAAGTAATATGGCGTTATTTATTCGATCACCCTCGATATATGATGCTATGAAATATCACTACAAGGTCGCTTCTTAGTATAACGATAAGATAATGTAGTGGTTATAAAATTTTTTTGCCAGATCCATTTGAAATTACAATTAATTACATAATATTAAGAAATTAAATATTTTTAGTGAGAAATTAGAGTTTTAAGGACAATAATAACGAGAGGCTTCTTCTATTAATAGATTGAAATGATTATTACCTTTTTTTGGTTTACTGCGTCACGATGGAAATCACATTTCGCGTTTCTCGCGACTCGAATGTCGATCACCGCAGTTCCACGTTCCCAAGAGTCCTGCGCATGTATTTGAACGATATTTCCATAATAAACCATTTATTTGTACCCCTTAAATATTGTATTTGTATCATATATGGGTTTTCAATTTTTTGCCCCAACAAAATTGTTTCTTTGTTTATAAAAATGTGGTGACCAACATTTATAATGTAATATATCATAAAACTTGTTATAGCTAGTTTCATGTTTCATTCAAATCTTTCATTTGTTTGATTATTTTCAATAATTAAAACAAAATAATTGTTCATCAAACACAATCTTTTGGTAACCCTATCCTTTTATGCATGGAAAATGTGAATGGCTGAAAATTCTCTCATGGATAAATAAACAAACAAAATGTCTCGGCAAATTTAATTCCTTTATTAATATATTTAATTAATTATAATTAAACACAACTCATAGTCTTGTCCATTTAAAGAAAAACGAATTGTTGATAAAACTCCTTGGCCGAAAAAAAAAAATCATTATTGATGTTTCAAATAAAAACAAAGAAATTTTTTTTTGTGGTCAAACACTATTTAGTGACTTGAACACACGAATTATAATAAATAATAAGGAGATATCACATATCAAGTTGATCAAGTCTGAAATTTATATTACTGTAACAAGTTTTACAATGAGTATTGATATATTACATGTGAAATTTTTTTGTCTCCTGTTCTGAAACGCGAACAAAGTTTGCCCTTATCGTAATTTGTCATTACTTGTACGATGGTTGGACTTCATCTTTTGACCTTTTTTCTTTATTACAATTTTTTTTTTCTCAGGTTTTATTGCTAGTACGATTGATTCGCACACATTTATTGAACATTTATCAACAGAACTAATAATAGATCATGCAAATGATTATATTATATGTTGTAACACGATTATTTGTTGGGTTTACTATTTTATTCTTTTTTTTTTTTTTAAAAAAAAAATATCATGCATATATATCTCTCACAATTACGATTTACTACGGCAATTTTGGATCTATAATTAATTGATCACCAAGGTGCTAATTTTAGGAGGATTTATTTTTAGATTCTTAGATACTACAGGTAAATACTACAGGCTATCGCCCACAATAACCTAGACATAAAAGGTTATAACTGACCTTTAATGGTAATAAAAAAAAAAACTTTAAAAATCAATAAATTTTAAGCATAATCTAATTTCCTAAAGTTAATATATTAATTTTTTTTTGTTTTATCAATTGTTCCAATTAAAGTTGGCGCCAAATAGCTTATCAAAAAAGAATTGATTAATTTTTATACAAAAAAAAAAAAAAATTTACTTAATTGATGCCATAAAAGATCGATCATGCTAAAATTGAATAAGATCTTTATTCAGCATTTTTAATTTCTAATTTTAAATCAAGCCAACCAAATCCGGGTAAAAAAAGAAACAGTCAATTACTAATTTTAAACCCCCAAAAAAAAATTTTTAAAAATAAATTTTTTTTAACATAGGTCATACAAAATTTAAATTCAGATTTATTGATTTTATAGATATTAAGACCATTTTTTTTGACGCGTTATATGATGTGAAATTGAGTCACACCCAACTCCGAAATTTTTTTTTTTATTTAATTATTTTTTTTTTTTTTTAAGCTTATTGAAATTCGATTTAAAAATATTTTTATTTAGCTCAAATGAAATAATTATATAATGACGGCTTAACATATTTATTTTAATAACCGCAAATCTCTCTCTTTTTTTTTCACACGTCCCGAGGAATTAGGGGATAAAAGATTTGGGGGTGTGTCAACTCCTTTTTTCTTTTATCTACTTGATTCCATTTTAGACCCTTGGGACAAATAAAACTTGTGTGACTTCCAAGTGATATTTAACATTTAAAACATTTAGATAATAAACCTTTTAACAAAGAAACCAATTTTCATAGAGATAAAGACTTTCCATATACGTAAACGCGTATATAACATTAAAACTTATATATGGTAAATAATACAAATATATATAAATATATATATTCGAACGGCTTTTTGTAACACCCAATATAAAACTCTTCTATGCATAAAAAGGCTTCTGACCGTGCGTGGACGCAAACTTGATTCTAGACCTTCCATACAAGGGCAATTTTTTAATGTCCGATGTTTTATTATTTGAAATTAGAAATGAAAGGATCGTTAATCGTGTATCACTAAAAAGGACAAGTATAAACGAGGTGTGGAAGTAACAATTTCATGTAAAAGTATTACGGTAACTACCGAATATTGAATATTAAGTTTCTTAAATTGCAACCGAGATGACCAATAATGACAGTTACCATTTAAGGGATAGAAAAAATACTGCGATGCAAAAATAAATTGGTAATACTAATAATGATCTTTCCGGCGCGGTAAATGTTTTAATAATAAAATTATCATGAGTAATTAATTCATTTGAAAGAAAAAAAAGTAAAAATAAAAAGCGGAACGCGAAGTCGAGGAATGTCAACTGAATAAATTTAATTAACAAATCATTAACTCGTGTTAGGACTTTTTTGCAGTCGATTAATTTTGTCTATTTTAAGGGAGCTAGTATAAGTATATCATTGATTCAACCAATGGATAGCATCTGATTATCGATAATTTTTTTTTAATTTTTTTTTTTTTTTTTTATAAGTATTCTTAAATTCATAAACTCAAATATTTCGGCCTTCTCGTTTGATATTACTAGTTAGAGTTTATTAATGAGGTAGTTCCACTTTTTTTTTTTAATATTTAGTAAAATTAGTTTTAAAAATTCGTGAATGTCTTCATTTTATTTTATTATCAAGAATAATTATTAAAAGATAAGATTTACAAAAAAAAATTTGTATACATGTAAAGCGGTGAAAAAAAATTGCAATGTTGAAACAGGAAATGGTTTAAAATAAATTAATATTTACATTATGACAAAAATGTATGTTTTGGCTATGGTATATAATTAATACGTAATGCATTAATAATCTTATGTTGAATTACAGTAAAATGAAGCTGGTATCTTTTTAGTAATTTCGGTATAAGCCTTCAACCCATTAATTCCGTCGTTGCCATACCAAAACATCGTCCAGTGAGTTCCCGGAACTCGATAATTGCCATTAGATCTTTCAAAATACCTTTGGAATAAAAAAAAAATTTTTTTTAGATGATTTCAATGAAAATACAATACAACATTTTAAAATATAATCACTTCACGAACCATTTATTTACACCATTGTTTTCACGTGATCTCCACATCAAATTCGGATATCTTATTTGTAATTGTTTCCATAAAATATCCGCAATGCCAACTCCTTGATTATTAGGTGTAACAGCAAATTTATCTAGGTAAGGTATATTACCTTTCTTGTTCCCTTCTACATCTTCCATGGTTATTATTGCGGCTCCTTGATAATCACCCGTTACTATTACTAATTCCAAGCATTTCTCCAGTCTAGCAACATAATTATCAATATCCAACTTTCTCTTGAACGATGCCTCAATAAGAGATTGTAAGGATGATATGTTGACAGTGGAAAGTGAATTATGATATAAAACCGGCATACCATGTCGTATCACTGTTGTGGTCGTTGATGGTGTTGTGGGTGCTGTAAGCGGCAAAGATGATGAAAATAATGGCTTGTCAGTGATTAAATTAGAGATGAGTCCTGTGGGAGAATATGCTGGAGCCATTATGGCTGATGTGGTAGTGGGTAATTTTTCCAAGCAAGTTTTTATCATTTCCAAGTTTTCAATACCCGTCGGATGCGTGAAATTCCATTGTGGATTACTCTTATAACTATTCTTAATATCTTCATATTCTTGTTGAATGTTTATAAAAACATGAGATCCCTTCCTTTCCTCGGAAGGAATACCACCTTCCGAATTGATGACAATGATTTTCATGGGTTCAAGGTGTGGGGTTTTCAAATTCAAACAAGTTGCATTTGAAAGATCAGATAAAGAACTTGAAAGTGCTATCATCCCAGCATTCGGAGAAATGGTTCTTTGTATAGACAATCCATCTAGTGCTATGGGAAGGATAAGAGGAATATGGCCTAATTTTAAGGATGTTTTTAACCACGACAATGAGACATTGATCTTCGCATCCACATCTGTTGATAAAGTACGTAGTTTGAGTCTTGGACGATGTACTTTTTTATCGCTTTCCTCAGACTCGTCGTGTGTGAGCGTGAAAACGCCATTATGTATGGGAGTAGATCTTCCACCTGCGTCCTCTAATGCTTCACAAATATTAGAAGAGTCCTCCATCATCCATTGTCTTAATTCACTGAATCGAGAAGGTCCCTCCTTCAACATCTCTTTCCACTCGTCATTATCCAAAACAGCAATCGGCATTAATCCTAATTGTTGTAAATGAACCAATGTTTTGGCAATTGATTTAAGGTCTAGAGAAGTAAAAGGACCCTGGATTTTAATTAGAGCGATATGTTCTAGTTTAGTTGCAAACAAAGAATCGACAAATTCTGCTTTCTGCGAAGTTAAAGAAAGTTGTGGGTTATGTTTTTGAACATCAGATTCGGGAACGGTTGATGGAACATCAGATATTGACTTTTTTGTTTCTAAAGGAATAGGTGATGGTGTTGGTGTGGGTGCGGGTGGTTTTTTATTGGGTATTGTGAATCGCTTGATATATGATTGAGCTTCTTTTTGGCTTGGAACCGTGCTCAAGACCTCCATAATAAGGTCCTACATGAAGGGGGAAAAATAATATAAAGATTATATTAAATTTATAAAAAAAAAATTGCATCATAAAATTACATACCCTTTCATGTTTTTTACGCATGAAAATTGGAAGTTCTACCTTTTGTTGCTGCTCCATTATAGAATTCTATTAGGTGCCAAATAATGGAGAAATAATAGAGGTATGATAAGTAAATAAGGTCGTAATGACATAGAGATATAATATTTAACTACCCGCGTCTTTTAAGAACTTACCCCCATTACTTTTCTAGATTCATGATATTGTTTATAACAACATGAACTTAAGGAGGACTTAAATATTATTTTATTACGGATTAAATTTGGTTTAAACCCTATCATTTTGCTATAACGAGCGGGCTTAATCAAGTAAATATATCGCAATGTTTCCTTTATATAAATTATATATTCAAAAAAAAACCCAAAATCTTAGAATTAAAAGTTACGGAAGGAATTTTTGTTGTGAAAAATATGGCGTGAAAAAGTTCATAAATTGGTTCATTGTCACGTGAAATTGAAATTGGTGATTCTTATGCAATAGGAAAAAAGATTATCGATTGATCCCATCTTATCTTTTCTCGCACAAACTTTTGACATTTATCTAATCTGATTGATGTGCAGTGACACATTATGTTAACAAATTGGCTGAATCTTGTGAGTAATAATTCAAAGCCCAAACAATTGGGTAACTTTGATCTTACACGTGATTTTAAATAGTTATATTGTGCTCGATATATTAAACAGTGAATGCGACTAAGAATGAAATATATCCAATATGGAAACAATCCATCACAAATATATGCGAGAAGCTTTAAATCTTGTAATTATATGTCAAAAATGTTTATTTATTTAATTTAATTTAATTTATGTTATGTCAAATATTTATATTAATTTAGGCACAAGAAGCATATGATAATCATGAAGTTCCTGTTGGATGTGTATTTGTACTTGATGATAAAATAATCGGAAGCGGCCGTAATAGAACTAATGAGACACTCAATGTACTCTATCTTATAAATTTTTTTTATATCTATAAATAAAAGAAATAACAGTGCTTTCCTTTCTTTATATTAGGGAACGAGACATGCTGAATTTGAAGCAATAGATTTAATTCTTTCTTCCGGTGAATACACAAGTGAAGTATTTAAACGATGTGTGCTATATGTTACAGTTGAACCTTGTGTTATGTGCACCTACGCTTTAAGGCAATTAGGTATGAATTTCGAAATATTTTATGTCTAACAATTAATTTTTTATTTTATTGTAATTTAAATAAATAAACATATATATATATATTACAAGGGATCAAACGTGTTGTTTATGGATGTGCAAACGAGAGATTTGGAGGAGCTGGATCTGTTTTTGATATTCATCAAGAGTACGTTCTCTCATTAAGAAAATTTCTTCCAACGTGTTTATTTTAATTATGATCTTTTTAGTCCAAAATTAAAATTACATCCGGCGTATACATGTGAAGGAGGGTATTATAGAGAGGAAGCTATTTTATTATTAAGAAAATTTTATGTTCGAGAAAATGAAAATGGTAAACCTTTTTTAAAATTTATCATTTGATTTCTTCATTAAATTAATCATCATTTCTTAAATTTTTAGCTCCTATACCTAAAAGAAAACACCAGCGAATTTTGAAAACAGAAATTGCACCAATGAAAAATAATTAATATCATCATTCCTTTTTTCTCTTTGTTGTAACAAAAGCTTCTTTTTTTTTTGTTTGTGTACTTTGAACTTTTTCTAAATAAAGAAACAAAGTAAGTAATTTCCGATTTAAATTTCATTATATGCAGAAAGTAAATCCTGATTGATTTTATTTATTTATTTCTTCAGAATTTCAACTTTCAAATTATATTTAAGTATAATCGATTCATACTTTATATAAATTTCTCTATATAATCATATATTGTATATTTTTTCAAAGTCAATTCATATAAAATCTGTATAAAAAAAAAAAACTTTCAATAAAATCACACCTTTTTATAATATGGTTTAATTTGTAAATTATTAGAATCATTAATATTTATTTTGATTTTTAATATTTATTTTATATACTCAAAATATATATATATTAAAAAAAAAAAAACTATTTTTATAATAGTTTTTAAAATAATGGATTAAATTTTATTTTTTGATCAAGAAAATTTAGATTTTTTATTAAAAAAAAAAAAAATAAATTGATAAGAAAAAGTATTTTGAATTAAATTTATATTTATTTTTTTTTAAATTTAAATATAATATTTTATAATTTAAATTTTAAATTATTATAATATAATTAATATATTTTATGCTTTATTAATTTATTAATTTGTTATTTTTTTTTTTAATATAGTTTTTAATAAATTTATAATAATACATTTTTATTTTTTAAATTAATTTTTATATATATATAATTTATATATTTATTACATATATTAATTATTATTTCATACATTATTTATAAATTTTGTATTTTTAAATATATAAAAAAAATTATAATTTAATTTTTTTTATTTTTAAAATATACAATTAATCAAATAAAATATAAATAAATTTAATATAAATAAATAAAAAATTTATATTATAAAATTAAAAAACTCATTTTTTTTCTTTTATATTTTAAAAAAATAAAATAAATAATATTAATTTTAATTAATTACTTTTTTTTTATTATTTTTTTCTTATAAAAAAAAATTGTCAAAATATATAATAAAAACTTAAAGTTTAATTTTATTAAAATTTAAAAAATTTAAATTTAAAATTATATTTTACTATTATTTTAATTTATTTAATATAAACTTATTTAAATTCTTAAAATATTTAAACTTTTAAACTTTTAAAACTTACTTGTCTAAATTAAGAATTAACATCAATTTTGATATTTAAAATTGATTTGAGAATTGATCAAAATTTGATTAAAGATTTAATTATTAATTTTGATTAATTGAATTATAATTAATTGTTAAACATAAAATTTTATAATATAATTAAATCTAAAAACTGATCTAAAAACTATATAATTTTAATAATAATAATTAATTATAAAAATTATTTTATTTAATAATACTATATAATTTAGTATTTAAAATCATGAAAAAATTATTTGAATAATTTGAATATTCAAATAAGTATTATCACTATTCAAATATTTGTGAATTATATATGAATATATTAAAATTATTATTTATTCAAATTATTCAAATAATATCTAAAATTAAATAATTAATGATCTATTGATTATTAATCATCAATATAAAATAAAATTTTTATATATAAAAATTATTGTATTATTTATATTAACTATAAGTATATAAAATAAAAAAGCTAAATATAATATATGTCAAACTAATGCTTTAACTAATAGCATGAATATTTAATGAGCAAAAGCCTTTTATCCTAAAGACTATTACTTTAATAATAATATTGACAATATTAATATTAACTATATTAATTCTTCTAAAAACTCTATAACAAAATTAAATATAACAAATAAAAAAAAGAAAAAAAACTACTAAAATCTAACTAATTTTTTAAGAAAGTATTTTAAGAAAAAAGTAAATTCAAGTTTAGTAACTTGTTACATAATTAGTTCTTCTTCACTTAAAGTTAAAAAATTAAATAAAAAAAAGTGCAAATTTCTAAAAATATTTTTTAAACATAATAATATACTATATCTATATTTTATTTTTTTATATCAATAAAATACTTTAGTAATCAATTATTATTTTTATATATTTATTTATATTTTTTTTATGTAGTAGATATGTATCAGATAATAAACTTTTTCTTAACAAAATTTTAGCTAGAATCCTATATTAAAATCATGATTTTTTTATAAGTGAACTATATTATCAATAATATTTTATACTTCTTATTTAAAAGTATTAAACCATCTCTATAATTACAAATCTGCAGTAATTACATAAGATTTATATAATCTAAAAAATATTTATTAAAATTCAATTATAAAAAGAATTATCACTATCTTTTTTTTTTTTCTTTTCACATAATTTTTTTTTTTAAACATTCTTTAATGTACTTAAAAAAAAGAGCTTACAATAATTGAACATAGAATAATTATCAATTTACATAAAACAGATAAATCTAAAAGAGCTATATCTTAAAAAATGGATTACTTAAAAATAGCTATCCATTATATAATTATAAAATTCAATAAAACAGTTCTTCTATCAATATTTATAAAAATAAATAATCTAAAAAAACTGTTAGAATGTGATAAATAGCATTTAAAACTTATTATTAATAAAGAAAGATAAGAACCAGCATAAAAATATAAGAAACTTTATAAATTTAACTGAAAATAAAATAAGTAAAAATATCATATAATATGTACTTTATAAAATAGGATATTATAGTTAAATTGCTTTTTAAAAATCTTATATATTAATAAGTTAAATATACATTTCTAATTAAAGTAGAATTAATGACTGAAAAAGTTATTTAGAATGATAAATCTAAGTTCACACTATTTCAAAATGATGAAAAAATTTATGTTTAGCATCTGTCAAAAAAGAAATATAATATTAATTGTCTAGTTCTTATAATAAAATATGATGAAGATAGTATAATAATATAGAAATATTTTTCATAATATAAAATAGATCTTTTAATAAAAATTGATAGATAAATTAATAGTGAAAAATATATAGAAGAAATTTTAAATACTATTTTTAGAAAAATTTGAAAAAGAATATGAGAATATTTCTTTCAATAAGATAATATAAGTATTCATATAAGCAGGAAAATATGAATATTCATTAAAGATAATGAGATAATTTTTTTATTATGACTAGTACAAAGTTCTAATCTCAATCCCATTGAGTATATTTAAGATAAACTTGAATATAATATCTGATCAAAAAAAGAAAATCCTAAAAATATAGTTAAATTAAAAGCATTTTTACAGAAATTATAACATAAATTTATAATAATATTTTTTAAAAGCTAGTTGATAATATAAAAGATCAGATAAAAACAGTTCTTAAGTTGTGATTTTTTAATTAGATATTAATAAATAGTTTAAACAAATTTTATACTGGTAAAATTTAAAAAAAATATAAAAAAAATTGATTTTTAATTGATTTTTTAAGTTTTTAATAAAAATTTTCTAGTTTATGAATTAGATTATATTTTGAAAATATTTTTTTTAAAATACGTATAAATTAAATTTTATTTATATATAATTTTTTTTTAAAAAATAATTTTAAATTTGGTTAAATTTAATACTAAATAATATTTAAAATATATAATATATTAAACTAAATCATTTTTAATTAAAATATATACATAAAATATTAAAAACTATTCATTATCAAGTAAAAATATTATATTTATTTATTTAAGTTTAATAAAAACTGTAGAATAAAAAAAAAATTGATTTTTTATAAAATTTTTATGTAATTTAATACTTTTGAATAAAGAGTATAATATACTAATAAATAAATCATTATATATAATAATAATAAGGTATTTTTTGGATTTTTATAGAATTCTAATTTTTTGTATAATGTATAAATATACAGAAGGTGAATAAAAATATCTGCACACCAGTGTATAAAATTTAGACCAAAAGACATATACACAAGTTGTACTAAAAATAGAAAATTAATGCATGTATTACATAGTATTTCCATTTTTATAAATAATTTATCCATTTTTATATATAATTTATCTATTTTAGTAATTATTTGTGCATATTTTATGCTGTGTAATATGTGCACACAAAAATTTAATGTGTACATTGTGCACATAAATTTTACACACTGCTGCACACCCTTTATAAATACGAATTAATACTAGAAAAGTCATATGACCGCAATAACAAATTGTAATCATATAATATATTAGTGTTTATTTATATTATAAATATAAAAATAACAATTTAATTTTTTTTAATAAATTTTCTTCTCCGAAATTCTAAATAAAAAAAAATGTTAAAACTAAAAAATTAACTGCAGAATAACGCAGAACCATAATTTATTACTATTAATGTGATGATAATTATTAGACTATTGCTAATACCATTGACTGTAAAGTATTAACTATTTGTGATATTATTATTTGATATCATAATACTGGATCAACTAACTCGATGCATCATTCTAGACATTCGCTTTTAATTTTAATCTTACAATAAAATCACCTTAAACAAATCGTAACAAATGATAAAACTAAAAATTGTTATCTATGTGCAGCTGGAATACAACAGTTTTGAAAGAAGAAGACTGAATAAGATATTTTGACTAAGATGATTAAACAAATTCTCTATTCAGCTAGATTAAAAATTGTGTTATAAGAAAAAAACTATTAATTTCACCAGCAAATATTAAGACATGTCTTGAATAGTGTTTAGAATATCAAAGCTGAACTAAAGCGGATTGGTCAAAAGTTTTGTGAAGTAATAAATTCACATTCTCTCAATTTCAACAAAGCCGCTCTAGTAAGATTTAGTGTAAACTGAAAGATAAATAAACTTTATCCTATGTTACAGCTACAATAAAACATAGCCCTAGTCGAATATACTGAGGCTACTTTTTAAGAAAAAGTATGAAGCTAATTGTTCTATTATCTGGAATAATAACTGGTAATTTACATATCATCATTCTTCGTAAATATATTGTTCTGACCATAAGAAAATCTTTTTCAAATTATAATGGCTGATTTCAAGAAGATAATGCTCAGCCTTATAAATTAAAGGTTGTAATGTCTTTTTAAGCGGAAAACAATCTTCATACATTATCTTAGCTAGCATAAAGTCTCAATTTTAATCTGATTGAGAATCTTTAGGCTGAAGTCAAGAAAACCATCTGAGCTTATAAAAAACCTCCATCTAATCTTACTGTTCTTGACCAATATGTTAAAAAAACATAGAAAAAAATTCTAAAGCATACTATCGAAAACCTAGTCAATAGTATGCCACAAAGAATTCAAGCCATGATTATAGCAAATGGTAGTCTAACTAAGTACTAGTTACTTAGTACAAAATTTAAATCTTAATCAGCTTTAAATAAAATATTAATTAACCTTTCATTGTTAATACAAAATTATTTGAAGATTTATATTAAGTAAAAAAGTATGCAGATACTTTTTTCCACCCTCTGTATAATAGTATTTAATTAGACATATTTTAATTTACTAATAAAATTACTAGCTTTTCTAATAATAAGACATAAATACATCTCACATTATAGAAGTATAATCTATTATCTAAAAAAGAAGCCAGTAAAATTAATCTAATTATAAAATATTTTTAAATATCGTCAACTCTTGATATAGCGAATTTTTGATATATACAGTAGCGGTCATAAGTATCCGACCACCTCTAACTCCGGCTACAAGTAAGTAAATTCAAAATTTTTTTTTTTATTTAAAAAATACATAACCAACTAACTAAAA
>CAJVPQ010000060.1:0-43323 GCA_910591825.1 Funneliformis caledonium
ACAAATCATTGGCAATCTGTTGAATTACTGCTTGACGAAATAGTATAAATACTTTGATAAACAGCCTGAATAAACCTTGTTAATTATTGAAAGATTACTGCTCAATTAAAAAGAATAAATCGCTCGAACACCCCATCTAACAGTTGTAGTTCGCAAGAATTACACGTTAACAGTATTACCATTATGAAATTTCTAATCTATATTAATGAAACCTAGCTTTTGTGAGAAAAGGGAAGATATAAAATTTAGTTTGTCTATCCTAATATCTCCTGGCATAGCAAAAGCTAATAATAATGTGAAAATACTTCCTTTATTATTAAGTTGAGTCATATGCAAAGTATTTTTCAAAGTATGATAGAGATCATTTTTGTGTAACTTGTGATTTATTTTGTTATTATTGATTGGATTGTGTAATGATGCGTTAATATTGATATTATTTATTATTGTTGTGATCTACAGACACGTTAAGGTTATTTTTAGATTGTTATATGGTTGACGCATAAGTTTGTTCTTCTAGTGAAGGTTTATTATGATTTTTGAGTAAAGGTTGTTGCGTGTTAGAAGGCACTAAAGATGAAAGTAGATTATTATGTTTTGTTAAGATTATATTAGTAAGCATATCATCATTATTGAGCGTATCCATTTATGAATTTAGTTCTTCTTCATTAATAGTCAAAATAATATCATTATTTTCTTTAGAGAAAAAAGCAGTTTTAATTATATTTGAGATGATATTTTCTGTTTTATGTATTTTGTGATTACTCATTTCAGTTTTATGAATATTGTAGACATAAGACCTCATAAGGTTATCTATAAAATTATTGTTGAGAAATATTTCTTGGGTTGTACATTATGTTGGAAAAGCTTTGATGTATTCTTCATTTAATTTTCTGATAAGCTAGAAAAATTTCTGGTGTTTTATGAGAGAAATTCTGTGATAACAAAGTCTCTTTTTTTGAGTTCAGGTATAATATAATTTTTTAGTTTTTGAAAGTCTAAAACTTCTTTAGTAAAAGGTGTTTAAAAATATCAAAAAACATATTATATATTAAGAGTTTTAATAAAAAATAAAAGTTTTCTTTGAAAAATAAATTTTTGTTTTTTTTAAAATTTTTGATATTGTAGAAAGTGAGAAAAAGTTCTAATTTTGTTAAATTTGTTAATATATTTATCTTTGTTAATGACATTTTTTTTTTAACAATGTGATACTGTTATAAGTTTATTATATTTATGTTATAATTAAAGCTCTGAACGGTTCGGATTAATCTGAAAATTTTCAGTTCAGATTAACTTTAGTTTGGTTTCGAATTGCAAAAATTTCAATCTGAAAATTTTCGGTTCAGTTCAGATTTTTTTCGGATTATAAATCTAATCCGAACCGAAAAAAATCTGAACTGAACCGAAAATTTCGGATTAATCTGAAATTTCAGATTGTTTGGAATGATTAAATTTATCGTTCTTTTGGAACAATTAAAGTTATCATTCCAAACGAACGATAAGAAAATCGTTAGATTGAAACGATTAAATTATCATTCCAAACAAACGATAAGAAAATCGTTCGTTTGGAATGATGAAATTATCATTTCAAATGAACGATAAGAAAATTGTTCAATTGAAACGATCAAATTATCGTTCCAAACGAACGATAAGAAAATCGTTCAATTGGAATGATGAAATTATCATTTCAAACGAACAATAAAAGAATCGTTCAATTGGAATGATCAAATTATCGTTCTAAATGAACGATAAAAGAATCGTTCATTTGGAATGATGAAATTATCATTCCAAATGAACCATAAAAGAATCGTTCAATTGGAACGATCAAATTATCGTTCCAAACGAACAATAAGAAAATCGTTCGATTAGAACGATCAAATTATCATTCCAAATGAATGATAAAAGAATTGTTCATTTGGAATGATTGAAGTTATCATTCCAAACGAACGATAAAAGAATCGTTCGTTTAGAATAATTAAATTATTGTTCCAATTGAACGATAATAAAATCATTCATTTAGAACAATTGAAGTTATTGTTCCAAATGAATGATAAGAAAATCGTTCGATTAGAACGATTAAATTATCATTCTAAAAGAACGATAAAAGGATCGTTCAATTGAAATGATCAAATTATCGTTTCAAACGAATGATCAAATTATCGTTTCAAATGAACAATAAAAGGATCATTTGATTGGAACGATGAAATTATCATTTCAAAAGAACGATAAAAGAATCGTTCAATTTGAACGATTAGAGTTATCGTTCCAAACGAACGATAAAAGAATCGTTCATTTGGAATGATTAAATTATCATTCCAAAAAAATATAAAAGAATCGTTTATTTGGAATGATTGAAGTTATCATTCTAAATGAACGATAAGAAAATCGTTCGATTGAAATGATTAAATTATCATTCCAAAAGAACGATAAAAGGATCGTTCCAAACGATCCAAAATTTCGGATTAATCTGAAATTTTCAGTTCAGTTCGGATTTTTACTGGTTTATGGTTCAGTTCAGTTTCGGATTGGCCTATAATCCGGACTGAACCAAACCGTTCAGAGCATTAGTTATAATATTACAAATAAGATTAATGAGAAAAACTAAAATTAAAAGTAAAAACAATAAAAAATTAAACTATAACTATCCTTCGTGATTCTTTTACAAATCTGTTTGGATTGACCAATCACCAGAACATCCCTCAGAAGAAAACAAAAAATCCATATTTGATGATTAAATCATTAACAAGATATTCAAATAAAACTATTAGTATCTATCTAAGAAGTCGTACCAAGAGAAACCAAATTTTGTGGCTGAAATAATCCAAGTAATCCAACTATTTGATAAATTTTTATTTGAGAATTTTATAGTTAAAGGATGTTTGATCTTGACTTTTTTCTTTTTTAATCTCATAAAGATGCTGTTTTTCTTTTCTTCTAGGATCATTTCCTTATATTTGAGAGCCCAAATGTCATCATGAAAGGCAGTAGTAAGGAAGTTAGAAATGTTTACTAAAATGCATTTGAAGTTAGAAAGAGAGAACAGTTCCTTGAGGAGTATTAACATCTGATTAGGAATAATTCCTTTGGCCAAATGCATACAAGCGGTAATATTAAGTGAAGGGTCTAATAATTCTATAAGCTGATTTTTGATGGAAAAATAAAGGTTGAGCCTATTATCATTTTTTCCAATTTTGTCTAAGATCAATTTATTGAGAAAAACATCAGTAGACAAGCAGATCTATGTAATTTCCTGTATTCTATAAGAGCATGTCTATAAATGATGATAGTCTTCTTTAAATGATATATAATAGATACATAGTCAGTTTTTATATAAATTAGGTCATCTTACTAAAAGTTTATCTATCATGAGTAGTTCTTCAGTTAAGGATTTTAACTTAAAACCTTTTCTTCGTCTTTGAACAAAAGAGGTAGCAGCAGAAACGTCTTTCAAATTTGAAGAAAAAATGGAAAAAAAGGTAGGCCAATGAATATCAAATGAACGGATATGTTAAATTAATTGGGAATTTCTATTAAGGTCCATAAATGTTGAGAATTGTTTAGCTGCATTAAGATTTTTCCAGAATTTCCTGGTTGAAGATTCTACAGGGACTTGATTAAAGCTGAAAAGGAGCTGTAAATCATCACAAGTTGTAAAATCAAGCAATAAAGGTAATTTAGAACATCTAGTTTTTGCTAGATTGTCAGCTATATCGTTGTAATGATCTCCTGAATGACCTTTAACTTTAATCAGCTTTATAGAAAGTTTTAATTCATTAATTATATGATTGACCAAAATCCAGACAGTATAATTAGGAACTTTTTCATGTGTCCTTATTGTATATTTATGATTTAGACAAAAATTGTAGTAACCGTCAATAACCGCTTGACTATCTAAATATATAGTTGGCAAAGAGAGTTTAGGACAAATGATAAGTGCAGTAAGGAAAGCAAAAAGTTCAGCTCTAGTGAAAGACAGATAATACAATACTACAGCATTAATAAATCTGAGCAAATCCATCCTAATCCCATTTTGCACTCTTCTGAAGTTAGATTAGAAAGAGAGCCATCAGTGTAAAAATTAGGTGTAATGAGATCTTTACATGCGTGAAATAGATTAATGAGTTCATCCTGATATGAGACATTCTTTATACATTTTCTAATAAGCTTATTGTTTAAAGACTGAGTTAGACAGTCAACACATCTATTAGTCAGATGATCTATTATAAACGCAATAGATTTTCTGCAAGCATCTTTTCTTAACAATTGATAATGATGAGAAGTAATATAATTTTCAGAAGTTTGTTTCATGATAAATGTTATCTTTTTAAGTAGGTGAGATATACAAATTCTTTTGACAATTATTGCAGTAAGAGCATTGTAACCTTTAATACAAGTTGTATATATGATAGGTTTTCCAAAGAGTTTACTCAGGTGATTGGGTGATTTTTTTGCAGAAATTCAATAGAACTACATCATTAAGATTACAGCCAGAACATTGAACAATTGATCTATTATTATAATCTTGACTAATATCTGCATAAAAGTCAACTTTAATAAAGTATTGAACAAGAATGTTGTTTTGATTTTTCATCTTTCTAAAGATTCTTCTTATGATGGTTACATCTATAACGGGATGGCGAATAATTACAAATTCTTTTTTTAAGTCATCTAAACTAATTTCTATACTAGGACTATCTATGTAACTATTATTTACCGTATTTTTCTGATTTTAAGTACCACTTTTTGAGGGAAAACTTTCACTAAAGTTTGGGATAGTGCTTAAATTCAGAAGTTTTTTTTAATTTTTTTTTGTGCTTCGAAAAAATTTTGTACTACATAACTTTATATAAATTCAATTTTACCCTATTTTATGTATATTTTTTTCACATGCAATGCCAAAAATTCAAGGTCATCATATTCTGCTAGTAAAAAGCTTGAGATTTTGCAATATGCAAAAAATCATGGTCAAAGAGCAGCTGCACGTCATTTTTCTATTGATCATTCAATGATTTCACGTTGGAAAAAACAGGGAGATAAACTCAAGTCAGCAAAAGGAAAAAATCGACGTATTGGCGCAGGAAGAAAAGCACAATATCCCGAAGCTGAAACTAGTTTAAAAACATGACTTATAGAATTTCGAAAAGATGGTATTGCGGTGACTTCTAAAATGGGAAGATGATGATGAATTGTAAAATAAAATTTTATTTTGAAATAAAATATGAAATATAATAAAATTTTTTCAAATTTGGGTGGTGCTTATTTTTGTTTTTCAAGTTTTTGTGCCGAAAGTTGGGGTGGTGCTTAAAATCGGAAGGATACGGTAATCATTACAAATTTAATTTTAATCATCTCATTATTACAAAAATAATTTTATGTTATTTGTAATTGAAACCTTTATTCAAATCTCACCATTACTCGCACACATCATATTATCTTTAATTATGGACCCTACCTTAATTTCAATTATTCTTAGAAGCGTTAGACTCTAGTTATGTTTTATTTAGGTGAACATATAAAATTATAAACATAATTCGTAATCTGGCCACATGATAATCATCGTAAGAAAATCGAATATATATATATTTTTTTTCATTCAAAACACTTAGTACCTAATGCTAATAATATCGTCCTAGTAACCAGTATAAAGGAACGTCTTCACACAATAATTCATATGGAAAAATTATTTTAAAAAAAAAAAATGAGAGCTATTTTTTTTTCGTTTAATAAGATCAAAATCATTCATTTAATTTTCATATTTCAATCATAAATGCAATCAGTTATCATTATAAGTTATTTATTATAGAATATTAGTAGAATATTAGAAGAACCTTTCTTTCTGAAAGGAAAATACTCTAGTTCTATCACTATTTACGATTCTAACTAATAAATCATTTTGATCAATGATAAAATGTTCAGTAAACACGATCTGATGAATAAATTCTGAAGTTTAAACAAAGATCACTTTATTTAACAAACCAATAAATATACAATGTGTCAAATCTACCTGACGTATGTATAAATGCAATGTACGATACCGCGTTACTATATATATAGAATATCAAACGAGCCCTAAAGAATTGTTCATTAAATTTCAAGTACACATAAGAATCAAAAAGTAAATATAAAAATTATCGTTATCTAATTTCATATAATGTAAGAAAATTTTTTGATTCAAAGTTCTACTTGGATAAAATTTCTAAAAAGTTAATTGGCAAATTTTAACCTTTTACATACTGTAATTCAGAATATTACATTTCTTTGCGCTAAAAACTTCAACTTCGGTGAACAGCTTTTGCTTTATCAAGGTCTTGTAATTAGATTCTTTGCCAACAAAAAAGTCAATGTGTCTTTCTCCAAACCCATGACCTTCATCATCAACTTTTACGCATCCATTGTGACGTTCTCCGCCCGGCATGATCATTCCATCAAGCTTTGGAATGTAAAGTTTTGTTCCCGGACGAATATCATTAGCTGCTATGGTGACAAATGGTGTAAGGGGATTTTCACTTGATGATTCACCAAACGGGAGCTTCTTTTTGTCTAACTCAACGAAACAATCGAAACCAGAGCCGCAATCACAATCTAAGAAAAAAAAATAAAAGCGGATAAATTTAGCAAAGCGATTTAATAATATGATAAATATATGATAATTTTTGTGAGATTTAAAAAAATTTATTATTATTACTTACCACCAAAGTTAAATACTTTGCCAGATTTACTTACACCGGTTCCTTCCGTTTTCATTTCAATTGCAAAATCCTTATTTACGGTCGCAATAGGTTTCTTATCGCAAGTTCGAATCGTGACTTGACGAGACGATTTGTGATCTGATTCAAATGAAACCCAATAATAGGTAAATACGGATTTGGATGAAAGAAGTTTTTCTATTTCAGAACTAGCTGCCGGAAAGGAAAAGGTGGGAGTAGCACTTATGAAAAGGATTGGAAGAAGTAAACAGAGGAAAAAGGTGTATTTGGTCATCTTTGAAAATATTTCTTGAAATTTGTAGGGATTTTAAGTGATGAATAATGTACAAACGTAACGTTATCAAAGAAATGATATACAAAACGAAACGTTATCAAAATGAATGAAGGAATGTAAATATACAATGAAATATTATCAAAATGAACGAAAATGAGATGGGATATTTTTTTTTTTCTGGGCTAAAATCCATGATTTTATACAGTTTTTACGCGTGGATCGAATTCATATTCGATGGAATCACCTCTTTGTAATTTAAATAAATATTTTTGTGGGGTGTACTAACACCTTTTATGATTTTAACATAAAAGTTATATCCGCGACACTCATTTGTTTATTCTATACAACAATGTTTTAAGAAAGGGTAAATTTTGTAAGACATTACATGCATTTATAGAACTTTCGTTGAAAAATAAACAACTACTTGTAGTAATTCTAGTAAAATTTGCAAGACCACCTAGGACACAAATAAAACTTTTTAGACGAATTCTTTTTTTTTGCTGTTTTGAAAACGTTTTTTTGATGTTCAATCGAAATGAATAACTAATACATATTGAGTAGATGATTATTGTTTCTTATTTTTTATGAATGAAGAAAATTATATGGAGCTAGTTTTTATTTTTCATGAACAAAAACAAAAATTTTTTTTTTTATCTTTCCTAACTTTACCACGGCGTGTATGAACGCTGGACATATAACTTGGGGTTAGGGTTAGACGTGTGTTAGGGTTGGCATCAAGTTTCGTCTTTACTATTTTTATTCTGATGTTTCACTAATTCATCTTATTATTAATAAATAGTTAAATTTTAGCATCAATGAGAAATATGTAATAATATTAAATCTTTATTTTTTTAAAAGAAAAAGAAAAATGCACTTAAAATAGTGTCGGTGCTATTTTTAGTTCTTGCCTTGTTCTAAGATTATTTCCGCAGTAAGTAACATGTCTGAACCTATGAAATCGTATATTATTTGTTTGTTTGGAAAATCTTTTAAAATTTTGGAATCTTGTAAAGATTAATGTAAACAAACTGGAATATAAAAAAGTAAATAATTTAATGAGAGCAAAAAATGAAACGTTGCGAACAAATAAGATCACTTTATTTATTAATAACTTTGGAAGGAATATTCTATTCCGAAAAATTTTCTTGAATAACTCTCAAAATGAATGCTTATTCAAAATAGTATTTACTAATGAATTAAAACGAATAAGGTTCATTTATCTTTAATCCAATTAAATTTGATCTCTAAAGGAAACAACGATATTCGTTAACATTGGAAAAAAAAACATGCATTGTTACTGTCAGAATTTTTCTCGATATAGCAAGTGCATTATTCATTATCGTTTGTACTTTTCTAGTTAGTTCACGAATTTAAACTAACCAAATAAGTCGATTTCGAATAATGAAACATCAAACGCAAGCAATTGAGATGTCATCTCCGCAAACTATTTTTTTTTTTTTTTTAAAAAAATTAAAAAAAAAATCTAGTTTCGAATTTTTTTCTTTCTTTCTTTATTAATTTGTATGTTCGAGACTCGAGAAAACAGCATTTTTGATATCTTTGACAAGTTAGGACATTATTATTTGGAAAACTTTTATTTTTTTTTGCCGAAACATTTTCGTTTGACTAAATGAATGAATCTTCCGGATCTTTTTTTTTTCATTGCAACCGAAAACCTTTACATTATCATGAATGATAAAAGGATGAAAAATGCGCATCTTTTTCTTTTTGAAACATGGAGATACATACATGCATTATAATCTCGTACAAACGGATATTGACATAAAAAGGTGAATTATGTACCACTTCCTTTGGACGTGTTCTAGAATAAACCCATTTTTAATACATTGTGTATTGACGGATGAAAAACAAGCTAAAAAAGCAAATTTTATTAATAAAATTTAATTCTAATTTCTAAAAAGAGTAATTAAAGTGTGAAAATACAGATTTGATTTTGCCATTGTTTGTTTGTTGGTTTAATGCTTTTTTAATGCAAAGCCGCATTTGTTGAGAAAAAAATTTTTTTTATTTTGGACTATCAGATTCAATTAATTATATGTTACTATTATTAACTGGCTAATCAGGTAAATATGTATGTGTGTGTTCTTGCGTTCCATCTCAAACATTTCAACGTCAATCATAAAATTTATGATTTCCCTTTTTATAGAAGCAATTTTGTTTTTGAAGGTTTACGGGATCCGGATGCGACTAATTTTGAATTTACGCGTATCTGCAAATTTAAAAACCCTTCTGTTTCATATCTCTTCAAATAAATCTTGACAAGTATAAAATGGAGGAGTTTTCAACATGCTGAGAATTACTTTCTTCAAGGAAAACAAAATATACTTCCTTTGCATTCATAACATATCTTTAAACCTTCAAAAAAAGAAACTATCAAAAATGTACAAAATGAACAAATTCTCGATCTCCTTAATGATCCTTTTCATAATGATAACTTATGTTTCATCATTTCCCACAACTCTGGAGTCTGGAACACCTGGACTTTTGAATCATTTAAATAAACGTGAAAACGTTAATGGACCCCTTATTTCAAAGAAATCAGAGCTCACATTTTTCTGGGTTGAATTCGAATCTGATTTTAAATCAACTAAAACAGTTGATATTAAATCTTGTAATGGTAAAAAGCTTGCAAAAGTAAATAAAGATTTTGCTGATTCCATGAAATTAGAAGGAACCGGTATCACTAAGGACGGTCGAGTTTTTAATCTTGATGGTAAGTAATTCTTTTGTTGAATGATTTAATATCAAAAAAAAAAAAATTGTTGATCCTCACTCATCCTTTTTTTTTCCTTTAAAAATAGATTGCGAATGTGGTTCATCATATTCTTGCTTCTTCCAACTCGACAAAACAAAATTTCCATTTGGCATTTCTTCAAGTGGTGTACCATTGGTTCCTTTTGTCACCGTTGCAGCCAATGATATAAAGAAAGGAACATTGATCTATATTCCAAAACTTGATGGAATCGTGTTACCGAACGGTAAAACTCATAACGGTTGCCTTAGAGTCGATGATGAAGGTTTCTCATTTGGAAATAAACATATTGATTGGTTTGTTGCAAAGAAATCAAATTTCAATGCTTTGATAAAGAAAAACAGTTTCTCAAGCGTTGAAGTATTTAGTGGTACTTCACCAAGTGGTAAAAAATGTACTATTTTAAATTATTTATAGAAACTCAATATTAGATAACATTAGATTAGATTTATCACGTGTACTTTTAAATTTATTTGATCATAATTGCATTTTTTAATATTTGATTTTATCTGGTATAAAACGACATATTAATAAAATTTATTTAAACCTTTTTGAAAACGATGATCGATGGCGCAGTTCTTTATTTTTTTTTTTTGATATCGTTTTCCGCTTCCCGATATTCATTTTCATGTGATCACGGCTAATTTCACTTGCCTTCTAAGCCTCGCACAGCCCCCCCTTTTTTTTTCAATATTACGGAATTGAGTTGTTTTGGTTGTTTAAATAATTGGTTCAATTTACCCGAGCCACGCTATTTCGCGCGTATCTCATGGAACTTGTGTGTTAGAAATACGCAATTAACCAAATGTTTTATTCCAAAACAAAGACTTTTTTTTTTTTTATTGTTGGTTAACAAAATAAGTATTAAAGTGATAAATGAATCCTTCTTGTTTTAACTTTGATTCAAATAATTAATTTCCTCGCGAACATACTATATATTATATATTTGATTATAGTTTCGATAGAAAAAGGATAAAATTTAACCCTACTTTTTACGTATAAAGTTAACAGTCGAAAAAGAAAAATAACTTTTTGTATATTATTTGGTTCAAGATTTCCAAACGTTCTAATTAATATTTGCCGTAAGATATCCATAAAAGACCATCATCGATTTCGAATTACCTTCCCTTTCTTCTGTTCTTAAATTTTTTTTTTTTTTTTTTTATTCATTCTTCCAAAAGATATCATCCGACATGGCTGATCCTACGAACCTAGAATTCTTTATAGGATTCGTAGTATCAATATTAGCCTCGATAATGTACGCAGCAGGTTTAAATCTGTTAAAAGCAGATCATGTAAAAAATTCGGCATTACCCAAAGAAAAGCAACGAGTTGATTGTAGCAGGCCACTATGGCATTTAGGTTTATACTTGTATATTGTAAGTCAGGCCGTTGGAAGTACGATAGCATTAAGTGAGCTATTTTTTCTATTATATAAAAAAAAAAAAAAAAAAAAAAAAAAAAAAAAAAGGAATAAAATTTAAAAAAAAAATCTCAAATCATTCGTTTAGATTATTTGAAGACTCAGTGGGTTGCGCCACTCGGATCTGTATCGTTGATATTTAATTTCATTTTTGCAAAGATGCTTGTCGGAACGCAGATCACACAACGAGATATTTTAGGAACGATTATTGTATTAATTTCAGTATGTTGGGTAGTTTTCTTTGGAGGTCTAAATAACAGTCATATTGGTAAGTTTAAATGATAATTTTTAACGGGCAACTTTTACTTATAAATCTCGTTCACATATATATATTTTGGATTACCATCTTAGAATCTTCATTAACATTGAGGTCGTTAGAGTCATTAATAACACAAGCATCATTCATCATATATTTCTCAACACTGAATTTATTATCATTATTATTATTAATTGGAGGACTATATTTCGATGGGGTATTATTAAATGAGAAACGTAAAGAACGTAAGGGATTTTTTAAAAATGTTGAAACGGCTCGTGTCAAGATATATTGCGGTATGCTTATGGCCACGGTTGCTGGATTATATGCCAGTCAAACTCTCCTTTTGGCAAAGTCTGGGTGAGTTATCGCTGCCCCCCCCCCCCCCGCTGTTGAAAAAAAAAAAACGTGAAAATAACGTTGATCAATTTTTTTTTTTAGCGTGAAATTGTTTTTTGTTTCCATATCAACTCAGGTTAATCAATTCACTGACCTGACCGGATGGTTTGTCCTATTATTTCTTATAATAACCGCATTTATTCAGGTATATATACACATATATATTTTCCTTTCGCGTCTTGGTGTATGTTCAAGATTTCACATATATACATATGTATAATATAGATATATTGTTTGAACGTGGCGTTAAAATATTGCGAATCAGTTCTAGTGGTCCCAATATTCCTCGGTCTTTACACTACTCTGGGATTGGTAAACACCATGATCTACCTAAACGAATTAACATCATATCCAATTTGGGCATTGATATTGGTATTTGTTGGGATACTGATTCTCGTTTATGGGGTATTTTTATTATCTCATGTGAATGAGGAAGTACCATCTTCAGACACCGAAGATGAAAATTCGATTCACGGAGATGATGATGATAAATCATTTAGTGGGTTTAGTTCATGGAGTGGGGATTCTTTCTTTAACAAGAAATCAAATCCAACCGGAGTTGGAAGAAAAAAGTGGATGGGTGGTGGGATTAGAGGTTTATTCAAGAAAAACGGTGACAGCAACATACAAGGCGAGAAAGGGGGTGTAAAAAGGGAATTTAAAAAATTCGGGTTGAAAGAAGAAAGGATTAAAAGTATGTTTTTATTCATAGGATTTAAAACGTTTTATTATAACAATTCTGTCAATAGCGATGGGTATAACAGTGATTTTGATAGTTATAGTAGCAAGTTCAGTATTGGCATCAATAGTGATAATAATAGTGACGTGGATCTTAACAATAATTCGGTCGTGAATAATTTAAATAGTATCGGAATCGGAAAGAAGGAATGGAGCGGTGATTTGGGTAGTATTATTAATTTAGATAAACTTGTTACTGAAAATTTAAATGAGAAGAAAACTTTCGCTGAAAATGTCGAAAAAGGTGGTTTTGCCGTTTGATCGATCATAAATTTAATAAATAAAACAATCATTTATTTAAAAACATGAATTGTTCTTTAATAAAGTGCGATCCTTATTATAATGTAATAATATTTGTAAAAGAGGGAGAGTGAATGAGTGAGAACCGGCAATAAATAATTATTTATTAATAAGACATATAAAGAAAAGTATAGCAACGAATTTAAAAGATATAATAGAAATATTAAATAATTAAGAATTAAAGGATTAAGGTGTGTATTTGATATAAAAAAAAAATGAGTAATGAGGTTTCACTAAATTTATGTTTACTTTTTAACGATCTTAAAAACTTCATATTCATCAACTTTAAAGCTTCCCGTGTCAGTAACTTTATCAAAATAATCATCTTTTTGACAACTACAACTTCCCTCTTGATCAAACTTCCCTTTCATGCTTAAATCCTTATCCCCAAAGCAAGGTCCATAATCTCTCCCATTAAATCTAATGGCATAACAACTTCGATGCCTGCTTACCCTACATAGTCTACCATCCTCAATCATTCCTCTGTTCCCGAGTGTAAACAAGAAACTATCTTCAGTGTTCCAATACCCTTCTTTGGAGGACCACGGTACGGGAGAATACCCTCCTATAATCTCATTTGTTTGATGAATTTTCATCACCACGACCGTACGACCTTTATCATCACATTTTTCATGAAATGTGTTTGAATCAAATCCATCACGGGTTCCCCTCAATAATAGTTGGAATCGATATGGAATATCTTCGTACAAATACCGTTTCTGTCCTAATATATCGATCCAACTACATAATAATGCTGCGTGACATTGTCTCAATAGTCCCGAGTCAAATTGTAACCTTTTCGCTAATTTATCAATAGATTTTGGCGAGGTCGTGGGTTTCAAATGATATCTCATCACGTCTTCTAATGTATCCTTAGGTAAAATATCCCTAAATGGCCAAACTTTATCAAAGAAGTCTGATGAATTGATTTGTGAAAATCCTATCAATGGAATACATTCTTTTAACGTTGTGCCCAATTGGTCAAAGTCTTCCTTTGTCCATTGTGAAATATTCTCAACTAGTAGATTTTCATTTCGTGCCAATCCCCATTCAATTAAATAATTCCAAATTTGAACTTCCCCGATTTGTAAATTATCCAATTTTAAAAATGGAACTAATAATGATGAATCGAGTGAAAGAAAATCTGGTGATTTAAATAAGAAGTTTGGATCTTTACAAATTAATGATAAACAATACTCTTGTAGTTTTCTACACGATTCATATTGATTTATCTTTCTCCAAAGTGTTATTAAATTATCCTCCAGCCAACCCACTTCATAATGTAATAAATATTCTTGAACATGATCCGACAGTTCTGTTAATAGGAGTTCATCGGTCGCTATTAATAGATCTAATGCTTCCATCATCGTTTTGTTCATCAAATTCACGGTACCGCTGTATATAAACCTAATGATTACGAATAATAAGGGTAAAAGGTTAAGAAATGACCATATAAAATTTTCTCCTCTCCTCTATAGTGACAACCTACTTTAAGATTATTTCAAAGACTTTTGGACTTATATTAGGTTTAGAAAATTTTATCACATCCCGCTCTTTTCTAGCCCAGTTTTTAGAAAGCGCTTGGCGGAAGTATGGTGACCTAGCTCTAAGTATGATGGAATGTGCGTGAAACGTTTGTGTATTTGGAGCTTCTCCTACTTCTATCACGACATTAAATTCTTCTAATCCGTTTGTTAAAATGTGTAAGATATCATTAGATAAAGTCGCCCAGAATTTTGTCATTTTTTTTTTTTTTTTTTTTTTGTCGAGATTAGAGTTGGGGGATGATTCGAGTTTGTATTTATATATTATAAATTGTATTACGTTAATTTCTAAATAATTACATAATGGCATCTAAATCGGGTTAGATTTGGCAAGTTCATGAGCTGTCATGTGTGCATTCATTATGCACTACGAGGACATCAATGAAAATATGAAAAAATACTCTCGTAATTTATTATTGAAGAAAAAAAGTACATGTACAATAAAAAAAAATTTTTTTAGTTTTATTTTTTTAATTTTAATTTTTAGGAATTCAAATTCCTAACACGTATAAAAAAAATTTATGGTTCCTTTGTATTTTCATTTAAAACTCCCGCCATCTAAAAAGAAATGAAATGTGAATATTTGACACGATATAATTGACAAATCTCATCTAATTGAATACCCACCTTTAGAATATCTTTATCAATTTCGCTTGAATTATGTTTCTTCCATGACTGACGTTTTGTAGCTTCCTGTTCTTCCCACATCCATTCTCTCTTTTGTTTCTCTCTAGCTCCTTCGCCGCCCAATCCAAACACTTCAATTTCCAACACTTCAAAACTCTTATCAAAGAACGTTCTCGAAGCACTTAGACTGTAAGTTGTATCCATACTTTTAAGAGCATCATTTCTATACCTTCCATGTTGCAAAGTGTTGTCCAATTGAATAACAAATGAATTAGTATCCTTTGATCCAATATTACTTGTTGATTTTGGCGTATCGATACCGCCAAATCCTATTCCAAATGTAGGATTATAATAGACGTAATTCGTGTTACGTTGAGATGCGGGAAATGATTCAAATGTAGGATGTAATTCAAACAAAAGACATTTTGCAGAACCGAAACACGACCGCGTTGAGGTTGTAGAACGCCATTTATCTGTTATGTAAGCACCGATCAATAGATTTTCCTTCTTGGAAACTCTCGTATGATGATAATTACAATTATAATTTGATGTCACCTCGGCATGGATTATCATAAGTGTAGGTCCATTATATTTAAAGACGTGACTGCTAAATCGGTTCATGCTAAATCCATGTTTACTTCCCGAATATAAGCAATTCCATTCTTTTTTTTTTAAAGTTTCTTCTGGTAACATCAAACTCAATAAAGCCAAATTAGCAGGATTCAAATTTTCAGACTTTCCATCCAACTTTGGCAAATGAGGACCCATTATTATAGATTCTTCACGGTGTTGCGATAATGTCAACCCAATCAAGAATTGCCCATAAAAGAATGGGATGAAATCTCTAAAAATATTTGGAATATTCCGTCGCATAAAATCATCAAATATTGTCCATTTTATAAAAGTTGAAGAGGAAAAGATCTGTGAACGAGAAAGATTGCGAAGGTTTGAATCATATCTTGCCAT
This sequence comes from Funneliformis caledonium, assembly GCA_910591825.1. Classification (NCBI taxonomy): domain Eukaryota; kingdom Fungi; phylum Glomeromycota; class Glomeromycetes; order Glomerales; family Glomeraceae; genus Funneliformis; species Funneliformis caledonium. The sequence goes on from CAJVPQ010000060.1 coordinate 16,005, forward strand.
ATTTTCAACGACAGGAGTTACAATTTCATGAAGTTGTTTAATGCTTTTTAAAGATTCGAATTCCTTTGATTTGTACGAACTTAAAGAATTAGAAATCGTCATGATCCAAATTATTCCTGCCAAGATTTCTACCATATCGGTACATAATATTTTGGAGACAAGATGAGTTTTATCATCATCACTTTGTTGAAAACCGAGGGCTCTTAAAAATGCGGCGTCATCATCGAGGTTAATAGAACTAATCTTTAATTTTGGTTTGCCCTCCTCGCCATCGTTAGTATCATGAGATGAGTTTTCAGGACCGTAGGAAAATCCTGCTTTAGGTGTTATTCCGGAGGCTGAGTGTTCTTCATGCATAGCAAAAGATTCGAAGATGAGTTTGGCACGGTCTTCTAATATAACGTCATGAATCTTATCACAGTATACTGCGACAGCCTTTAAAAGTCCATTGAGTGTCAAAAGGTTCTCTCCATGTACTGGTGATGGATAAGTGGCTAAATATGTAAATGAACGATATAATAATGAACCGATTTTTGCTCCCTCTGGAAATCCCAAATATTTCTAAAAAAAAAAAAAAAATATGAATAATTAAATTGTATTAATCTATATCTATATTATTTTATACTTACAAGGAAAGCCTCTTCTTCAATAACTTGTTTATCATCTTTTAGACATGACAAATTGTCAAAAGTACTCTCTAAAGAGTAAGTTTCCAAACTTGAAAAATTTTTCTTCATTATATCATTTGAAATTTTATCATGGTTAGAATGATTATGTGAAGTTTGTTTATTAATTGCTTCATTTGGTTGAGGTTCTGGTATACTTCCTGTTTGACCCATTATTGTAAAAATAACAAAACAAAAACAAATAATAAATTCAAAAAAAAAAAAAATTTTTTTTTTTTGTTTTAAAAGTTTTTGTAGATAATTACTTTATTTATTGTATGAAAGACTATCACAAGGCTAAGTTTTTAATTCATAATGACTTCATTCATGTATTCGCCATTTGATTTAATGTTCCAAGAGTAATTCGGAAATTAAAAAAAATTGAGTAATATTGTACGAGTTCATTATAGGATAGTGTGTGAGAAAAGAGAGAAAGTTCATTTTGTTAGTTAATGAGAATCTCTCCTATTTTGTAATATTTATTCTAACATTGTTAAGATCAACCCTTTATAAGGAAATCTCCACAGAATTTAATTAGCCCAAATGTTAAACCTTCAAAATTGACCCGATCAATTACCATATACATTTCGCCGATCAATTTTAATCTAAACCTTTCTCGTGGTGGTTTTTTTTTTTTTAAAAAAAAAAAGCTAAATTCGAAAAATGGTTACCATTAACGTTTGCAAAAAAGGAACAAATGTTCCTTATGGTATGTGATATTTGTCCAAAATTAAAAGGATCGATTTCGCAGGCAAAAAAAATAGAACCCAGTAGTAATTTTTAATTTACGATTTACCTCAACGATTTTTCTCACAGTAATTATGCTTACCTTGCTATCTCATTTTTTCGAATAAATTGATATTTAATTCTATAGGTATCATCGTATTGGCTCATTATATTAATCGCCAATCAAATGCTTCATTTCAAAGACTTGATATTCAATGGCACGAAGAAAGTAATGATGCTAATTCTCTTGTGATTCTAAAATCTGACTAGTAAATTCTTATCTCTATCTTATCTGTCTTCACAAATTCGTCAAATATTATTCAAAGATTAACACCCATTTTCGAATAAATATATCTTTAACAGCGACGACGTTATTGGAACAAATAATGTTGCAAGATATTTGGGTAAAACTTATAAAGATTTGGGCTTATATGGAAATAATCCAGGATCTATGACTTTGGTATTCATTTATTTTAAATAATAGATAAGGCGAAAAAGAAGATTAATTTATTGATAATATTATTATTTTTTTTTTTATTTTTTGAAAGATTGATCATTGGGTAGATTATGCTGCGGATAAATTAGGAACCAATAATTTCAAAACTCTCGAAGTGGCATTTGATGAAATTAATCATCATCTTACTTTAAGAACCTTTTTTGTCGGATATAAATTATCTTTGGCTGACATTATTTTATGGGGAGCTTTGAAAAGTATGTCAAATTATAATACGTAATACTTATTTTAGTTATTTGTATATTTACCTAACCTCAATTTAATAGATTCGGCCGTTTTTAATAGCCAGCTTAAAGCTGGAAAGGAAGCAGGAGGTCCTCATTTAGCAAGATGGTTTAATTATATTAGTTCGATGGATTTTATTCAACAAGGAACAAATTGGGTTACTCAAACTGCCAAATCAAAAACAGTATGTATTTAACTAAACATAATATATATAGCATCAAGTTTGAACCAATATTTTGACCCAAAGCAATACTCCTTATTCGAAGTCCAAAGTTGGGAAGGATCAACCAAATATGAATATCGGTTTGGTAGATGCCAAAATTGGAGAGGTGGTCACTAGATTTCCACCAGAACCCTCTGGATATTTACATATCGGACATGCTAAAGCCGCTATGTTGAATCAATATTTTGCCAAAGAGTATAAAGGAAAAATGATTGTTAGATTTGATGACACTAATCCCTCAAAAGAAAAGGTAAGTTAAAAAAAAACAATTCCGTTTTTTTCTGTTTGTTTGTACATAAACTCATTAGATATTATTTCACATTTATAGGAAGAATTTGAGGATAGTATTAAGGAGGATCTAGAATTGCTTGGAATTCGTCCTGATCAAATTACTTATACATCCGATCATTTTGAAGAATTGTTTCAGTATGCAATCCAGATAATTGAAAAAGGATTAGCTTACGTTGATGATACTGATGTCGTCACTGTAAGTAACTGTTATACTGTATATCTCATGTTTCGCAAAATTGTAATACGTTATAAATATTCTCTAATAGATGAGACAGCAACGTATGGATGGTATTCCTTCGAAAAGTCGGGATATATCTGTTGAAGAAAATCTAAAAAGGTTTCAAGAAATGACTAAAGGAACTGCATTTGTAAGTCATATTATTAATGAATTGCCCCTATTTTTTTTTTTTTTTAAAAAAAAACAAAAGCCTTATCTATCTTATAGGGATTAAGTTGTTGTCTTCGAGCAAAAATTGACATGTCAAACCCAAATAAAGCTTTACGTGATCCAGTAATTTATAGATGTAACATATTGCCTCATCATCGTACTGGGTATTCTTCCATTTCATAAGCGCTTTTTTTCCTAATTAGTTATAACAATTATCGTGTTAGTTTAATCTCTCAATTATTTTCTTAATAGGAATAAATGGAAGGTTTATCCAACATATGACTTTGCATGTCCAGTCGTAGACGCAGTAGAAGGCGTAACACATGCGTTGAGAACTAATGAATATCGAGATAGAAATTCTCAATATGATTGGATCCTTAAAGCTTTGGATTTAAGAAAAGTTCATATTTGGGATTTCAGTAGAATGAATTTTGTTTATACATTGTTGTCAAAGCGTAAATTACAATGGTTTGTGAATCAAGGCATTGTTAGTGGATGGGATGATCCAAGATTCCCAACAGTTCGCGGTAAATTGCCATAAAAATTATTTTTTTGAATATGCTCAACAAACAAGACAAATTCTAATTATATTGATTTATTCTATTTTTAGGAATCGTACGTCGTGGAATGACAGTTGAAGCCTTGAATCAATATATATTGACTCAAGGAGCGTCACAGAATGATGTTTTATTGGAATGGGATAAATTATGGGCAATAAATAGAAAAGTTATAGATCCGGTTGCTCCCAGACACACTTCAATTATCAAACAGGATATGTATGTAATGGTATATAATGATTTGAAACCAATGTTACCTTTTATCTGACTTATCATATTCGTGTACTTTCCTTGTCATATTAGAGTGAAGGCAAATATTTTGGGAGGACCCGAGAATGCTTATTCAAAAGAGGTGACCAAGCATAAAAAGAACCCAGATGTCGGAAATAAACAAACTTGGTTTTCCTCTAATATTTGGGTTGAACAAGAGGATGCAAAAACTTTTGAAATCGAAGAAGAGGTATAGTAATAATATGAACGTAATACAAATCATGTATGCACATTAAATTAAATTTTAACTCCTAGATCACACTTATGGATTGGGGAAACGCAATTATTAAAGTCATTCATAAGTCTGATACAAATCCAAGTATTGTTACAGGTCTTGAATTGCAACTTCACTTGGAGGGAGATTTCAAAAAAACCAAAAAGAAAATTACATGGCTTGCCGATACTAAATCGATTTCTGAAGTTGTATTAATCGATTATGATTATCTAATAAATAAGAAGAAACTGGAGGAAGGCGACGAAGTTGAAAATTTTGTCACGGAGAAAACGGAATTTTTAACCGATGCCTTAGCTGATAGTAACGTTAAGGAGTTAAAGAAAGGTAAATAAATCCAAGTGTTATTAGGTATCCTAAAAAAGCAAGACCAAGGATAATAACAACTTTTATTGAAATAGGTGATATAATTCAGTTTGAGCGTCGTGGATATCATATATTGGATAATGACCCTTCTGAACCGGTTCTTCGCTTTATTCGTATTCCGGATGGCAAAGCTAGCAATATGGCATCTAAAGCCAGTGAGAAAGTGAATGATGATGGGAAGAAAGGATGCTAATTTATGATAAAATTTAATTATTTTAGTAAATTGTTTAAAAATTTTATTTTTACCGTGTAAATAATTAAAAAATTAAACATACAGAAGCAAAGTTTTTTTTTCGTTCGTGAAATTTTTATTTATATACGAGGTGAAATCAATTAACCATGAAAACATGATAATCTTGATCAGGTCATACTTACGAACATCATACATATTATTTATGAACCTTTGAATAGAAAAGGAAATGGTTGGGAAAAAAAAAAAGGGTTAATGCTAAATCTGAACATATTTTGACTTAAAAATCATATTTGGCATATAAAAATAAAATTGATTTTTCCGGCTGTTTTCCCTTTCTATTATTGCAAAAGTCCATATTATGACCAAAAGATTAAAATGAAAAATATAAGTCGTCGAAAAGCGCCAGCGAAATGTTGACGCAGAAAATCAGTGATACTGAATCAGAAGAAATTCATCGCTTTGACAGTTTGTCTGAAAACCAATTTTATTCTTAACAATTAACGTGATATTATAGTCAAGAATTACGCGTCAAATATAATTATGCCTTGAATTTTTAAGATGCATTTATTTGTAGATTGTCATTTTAGTTTAGATTAAAGCCTTGTTCAAATAAATTTAATTTCTACTATTTCTCTTTTTCAACGTAACTATTTACACGCAATATTCAATTTTCAATTAACTGAAATGGGTTATAAATAATTGTAAAGTAAAATTATATCTTTATTGAAGCTTCAGCTGTTGTTACTGTTGTTGCTTCGTCTATCATTGTTGATATTGATGATGGTGATGGTGATGATGGTGAAGGGGAAGGAGAATGGGAAAGGGAAGATTTTAATGATTGTAAAGACCGTGATTGTAATGATTGTAAAGACAGTAATCGTAATTAATGTTGTTATTGATTTCCATGATGATGGTGATAGAATGGTCTTACGGGTAAGAAACTTTCAATGGATTTTCCGGAAACTGCCATTTCCATCAATTTATCACCAACGGAAGAGACTACGAGATCCGTTTTGTTACTGGTGGTAGTGTACTCACATAGTCCATATGCCATAATATAGTTGCTGCCCATACTTCATACTATAGAATCCCATTCCAAATCCCAAATCCCACACCCATATAGTATGGGTAACAAGTATAGCTACAGTCAAGTTATTGGTTATTTAAACCACTCAATCATTCTCGAATCTTCAGGAATAAAATCGCTTTCTCATTTATACCATGATGATCGTTAATCTTAATTTTAGATGAAGAGGTTGAGGTTGAGGTTTCGATGCGTTCCGAAATTTCTTCATGGTCAAGATCTGTTATGTCTCCTCCGACCGTCACAGAAAGTTCCGGATTTCATTGTTTTCAAATAATATATACCCTTGAGTTGAAGTGTTTGTATTTTCACAAAATACAATTTGGTCATATTTAAATATGCTTTTTAGTGTTTCCCTACATAGATATTTCCCGTTGATTTAATAAATACTATAATCCTCAGCAATCTTTAGACACTAATTTATGTAAAAATAACACTCTCATGAAGGAAGGGTGGTTGCACTCCCACGAAGGAAAGGTGATATTCTCCCGGACACGTTTCTTTGTTATAAAGGTAGGTACATAAGCGGTTCTTCCTCCAGTACCAGTAGTCCTTTTATCAAAGAAACCCACTTTCACAAGAAAGGGTGAGAAGTCGGTTGTGATTTCAGAGTTCCAGGATAAAAATGTAAAAAAAAAAATATCAACGTGAAAGACTGAAAGTTACCTAAGGACGCGTTATAAGAGATAAAATATATATCTTTTTTGATTGGTGGATCAGCGGAAAATACCTAATCCATATCTGAAACTTTTAACTTTTTAGAAAATCAACCTTTTTAAAAATCCACTAAATTCATAGATATATGATAGTCGTACTATATAGATTTTCATTTTTCCAATATATTTTTTATTTATATCAATAAATATAAATAAAAACCAATTATATATTTTATATATACGGTATATATATATATATGTTTTTATCAAAGAATTCAAGAAGGGTGATGACACGTTAATAAGAATACAATGAGATTTATAGAATATCAAATGCAAGAAAAAAGATTACTTGAAATAAAAAAAATCATCTACCAAAAAGAGTCGCAAATATTTAACATCATGAGAGTCGTACAGTAAACTTCCAAAAAAAAAAAAAAAAAAAAATCATGGTTGTACAACACATTTTTTTAATTCATAGTAAAGTCCTGTTTAATAATAATGAATGCGTTTTAGTACGATTATTGTGTTGAAAAGGACAAATAAATAAACAACTTCCCTTCATCAAAATCATATTGTTCTGATGGTTCAGATTTCAAAAAAAAAAAAAAAAAAAAAATGAATGAATCATTATTACACTACACAATCATGGATGCAACTGTTGTTATTATGGTATCTTCCTTCACCAACGAATTGAAAGTTTCAATTCCATATAAGATTTCTACGGATAGGTGTTCGATGAAATCATCGCTACAAAGTTTCAATGAAATTGATTCATTCGTTCACGGTGGCTTTATGCACATGGAAACGCGACGCAATTAGGTTATGCATAATACTTTGTCTTTTATCTTTAATTAATTTCACTTATCTTCTAGATACACTAAAAAATGGATTGTATATCATACATATAAAATAATTGTTCGATTTACTATATTACAAAAAAAGGTACCATAAATATCTATCAAAGATATTGATATGGAAAGTTATTACATGATAGATAATTACTTTTACATAAACTACTTACAAATAATAATATATTATTATGAAAAAATATCTTACAAGTTTAAAAGGTGGTTTTTTTGTTTGTGATTGTTTGTGTTTGTGTTGATTGTGTTTGTGGATATAAAGAAGAGGTTTTAAAGTACGCAAATAAATATACGAAAGAGAATAAAATTTAATTGCACTAAAACTTTCGAATAAAAAGTTCAGTACCGATAATGAAATCGATCACTTTTTCGAAATTGAATAATAAACCAATCAAGGCTCATTTGCTACGCCACGATTTTGCCTGATTCATAAACGGTTCACTCAAATATGATCATGAACCTTGGAAGGGTCGCCTATCAATAGGAGAAAGAAGGATTAATTGGACATTCACACTATGATACTATTAGAGATGAATGCGTGTGTACCTTATCTCGGTTAACCACGAGAATCCAGTTATGTTCTTCGGCCACAACGTCAATAACAAACATGACCTTGGTATAACTATTACTATCCGTATAATCACGAGATATTAAGGCGCTATGAGCGAACCACATTTCTACAAGAATGAAAAAAACGATTAGATTCATTTATTTTTTTCTTTTTATTACCTATTTTACTCCATCATACTTACTTTTGCCATGCTTTGAAAATTTCTTTCGATTGCCATGTTGAATGATACCACACATGCCGCAACCTTTTTTACAAAACACCTTGTTATCAAGAGAACAATAATTTGGATCCGCAAAACGTCTGGGATCACAATCGAATAACGTGGTGGTGCCGTGAAACATGCTGAATGTTATGTCATCAACGCTTTTATTCCCATGAAGTTTAGCGAATTTACTTTTATATTTCTCATGATCTTTAACCAATTTAGTTGGCATGTCCAACCTGATGATTGCTTTGATGATAGCACGAGGTATTTCAGAATAAAACATGTTTTTAACGGTAATATAATCCGGATCATATATTTTCAGTAAGGTCAGTTGAGATTTTACAAGAGGTAAGGTATTTTTATACGAATCGGATATGATTGATGATTTATTGCGCGTCGCACTGTATTGCGATGTACGAGTTGATGAACCCGGTAACCGAGAATGACACATTTCGCATACATTCAAGTTTGAATGATTTATCTCACATTCTATTTCCATGACATTACCACGTAAGGGACTTTCAGATGTTGGAGATGGGTAAAGTAAAGTGGTATTGTATTGCGAAAACAATGAAGTTGGGTATGGCATTGATGATTCCCAATAAGAGTCCAACTCCTCGTTAATAACTGACAAGGCATTATTATTATTTTGATTATGATTATGAGGATAAATATTAGGATTGTAAGGTTCGTCGTGATTAACTTCATTCACGTGGGGAAAATCGGGAAGATCGCTTAAATCATTTTGGTTGGTTGGTTCGTAAAGGTAATCCCCAGATAAATCAGTTTCGTAAGGTTCGTCAGATTCGTCTAATTCATAAATTTCATTTAATTGATCAAAATCATTAAATATAAAATCAATGTCAAATGGTTCTTCAATAAATTCAGGTAAGGTACAGGTGGTAACTTCGGATCCACGCCTAAGAGATTGTTGAGTACTAACTCGGGATATGCGTGAATTTAATCTACTATTTAACCTTGATATGGCGAAGAATGAACTCCTTCTCGTTGTAGGTTTTGGTTGTTCAAGGGTTGGTAGTACCTTATCACCACCATCCGATGATGCATCATTAGTAATACTTTTGGTTATAGTCTCACTCCATATTAAATTTCGACTATTTCTTTTTGAACCGCCACCATTTATTCTTAATTCTACGGAAGTATTTTCTATTGAAAGGTGGGTTATTTGTGATTTCGCATTATTACAATCTGGTTGTTTAAGTTTGAGGGTGGCTTTTGAGGGGGCCACCAATTTTTTCGTCCATGATTTCAGTTTATTTAAGATGTGCCTTTGTGATTTCTTTTGAGACGAGCGATCCATCATAAATATTATATGTCTGTACAAGGAGAGGAGCGAGAGAAAAAAAAAAAAAGTGTCAAAAGGGATCTCTTTTTTAAAAATGAGGGAACGAAAGATTTTATGTAACCAAAAAATAAAAAATTTTTAGGAAATAAAAAAAAAAGTTACATAAACATACACACATATATAAATGAGGTTGCCAAGAAAAAAAAAAAAAAAAAAGAAAAAAAAGAATCTTGACAAGAATAAAGGAATTAAACGTGTTTATATTTTGCTCCGAAAACCAAACTTACTATTTATAAAATAATCGGGAATACAATTTACTAATTTGGAAATCTTATTTAATTATTTAACTATATTTGTACTCTTGTTTATTAACTGATAGATTTCATCATGTGGAATAAACTCTACCATCTATAGGAGGAAAAACATTATATACCGTTAATCTTGAACCAGTTGAACAAAATCCCATTTATTTATTTGTCAGACTGCGGAAATTAAAATGTAAAATTAATTATGTTTATAAACAACACATGAAATATATGTACATGATTTTTTTTCTTTAACCTCTTGTCATGTACGCCACACATACCATCCATTAATTGGATTAAGCATTACAATGGTTGAAGAATAGAATGTAAAACTTTATTTATTTTATTTTTTTTTTTTTTCACTCCAATCCATCTTGCAACAAAAACAAAAAAAAAAAAAGAATTAATAAAGATAAAAAAAACCCGAAATTATCGCGTGGCCAGCAATCATTGTCTTACCATAAAGTATTACAGCATTAGATAATCTTATACTAGTTTAAATTATTAGGTAAAATCGATATTACTTATATAAGAAATCAAATGAATATAGTGCGATTAAACTATTAAGAATGTGTTGCATTGCATTTATTTTGTTAAGTTGTTTCATTCGTTCAAACTGAAATCTTGAGAAAATTTGATTTTACAATGTATTTCATAACATTGCATTACCTTTTTTTTTTTTTTTTTTTTTTTTTTTTTTGTTTTGTTTTGTTATTTTATTTAATTTTTTTTTTTTGTTTTGAAAAAAAAAAAAAAAAAAGGATGATAATACAATCGAAATAATCATTGATTACATTTGGTAATGAAAATGGATATGGATTTCTTTTTTTTTAATATATATCATTTTTTCTATTATTCTCCGGTTATTGTTCGTCATTTATTTTTTTTTTTTTATTTTTTTTTTTTTTGTTATTATTAATTTTATTATTGTTATTTGTCAATTACATAAGTTTTTTTTATTATTTTTTTAAGGAAAAGATTCCTTTACTAAGAAGTCTTTGGAAAAGAGAAATTACGTATCATAACTCCTATAAATACTATAAATACTTCAAACATAACCCCCTACAGAAAATGAATAAACATCAGGAAAGTAATCTTCGGGTAATCCGGGGTAAGTACGGAAAATCACGTTTCTTATTGTTTTTATTCTGATAACCTGATTGAAATCACAAAGCTGAACGATTTTTCAAAACATGATCTTTTGAACAACAAAAAAAAACCAGATTCGTCATCATCACTGTGATTTTACATATCTCGATTTGGTCTTTTTCCGCAACAATATTTTGGTACCACTGTCACCGGCATCTCGCCATGTACCCTAATCCAAAATTAGTCCCATCGTTCTACGTTTAACATGTATGGTAAATTGGTAAAGTCCGGTTGACAAATTTGAATTATTCGGAGATGTCTTTGTTAAAAGAGATGCTACGTAAAAAATGGAATGCATGAAATGACCCATCATTTCTTTGTTGTAATACCTGTAACACAAAAACAACCAGCCTTTCAAGAAATCATTTTGCACCGTGCGAAATGATTACGAAAACCCATCAGAAAATTTCCGAAATCTGATAACCCAAACATATTTGGTACTATAAAAAATCGTTTGGGTGATAAAATAAAAAATAAATCCTGCGTGATCGGTATTCCCTCCGGCAACGTAAAAAAGGAATAGAAAAAGATTCGCACGCTGATTTGTGCCTTGTACCATACACTTAAAATTATTTACCAATGTAATCACTTAATAAGATATTTCAAAAGGAAAAAAAAAAAAATAATAATAAAAAAAAGTTGTAGGACACGATAACTTTTAAGGTAATGCATGAAAATTCGTTCGTTATCTGATCATTTTTTTTTTTTTTTTGATATTTATAAATTGACTAATTTTTTTTTTTTTTTTTTCCTTTTCCTTTTTCGTTCTTCAGGGAGTCCCCCTTTTTTAACTTTTTCTTTATTTTACTTATTTCTTTTTTCTTTCCCCCTTTGTCCCCTTTGACTTTTGTAAGCAACGTAATAGTAGGGGATTCTTTTTTTCTCGTCGGAATTCGAGAAAGAATATAATAATGGAATATACAGGAATGTATAATGATGATTTTGTTTCTATCAACTACTCAGATATTCCGCCAAAATTTTCAACAAATTCTTCCTACGTGTCCTCTTCTAATAATCCATCCGTTTCGATAACAAACTCGACCATCACCCCGTTATCATCACCACCATCCTCCTTACTGTCCCCCACTGTTCCATTCCCCTCCTCTACTACAACTTCAACCACCTTCTTGGATAAGATTAAATCTTTTAAACCATCTTATAACAATCAACGAAGAAACACTTTGCAATTCTCAATATGTAAGAAATCGGGATGTAACAATCGTTTGATAATTGACGATAGTAAAACCATGGGTTACTGTAGCATGATGTGTCAATTAAATGATTGGTCTCAACCTTCCACCTTAACCGATTCAACTAATGATAACTGCGGACTGAGTGAGGAAGGTCAATTGGACCTTGGAGGAAATAACGAATTAAGCGGGATAAGAGAGATGAATTTCAACGCTCCAAATGCTGGAAATAGGTTTAGCGGTATCAATTTCAAGAACTTCAGTGCGACAAAAAGGGAGATTGATAATGTTACGGTCAGATTAGGTGATCAGAAAAAACAAAAGAGGGTTAGCCCATGTATAATCAAGAGGCAACCGACGCAACAACAGCAAAAGCTCGAGAGGATTAAATCTTGGAATTATTTCACTCGTCAAAATAAATCTGATGGAAATTCAATAACAACAACAGTATCAGCAGCGGCAACGGCAGCGGCAACGGCGGCGGCAATGACAATGGCAACGACAAATCTTGCTACTATGCCATTAAGTCTGAACGACTTTTCAGAAATTTTACCTTCAAATCATACCAATATCGTAGATTATCCCTCTCCCTCGCATAATCTAACGAGCTTTAATTTGGGATCGTACTCTGATTTAGGTGATTACACCAGCAATCTTAGTAATAATACTAATGTTAATGATAATAATCATTGTAGCACCTGCTTGGATTATGATGAGAATGATTCACACTACTCAAATGATTTTCATAATCATGGTATAATACAGAATATCAATAATAATCAGCAAAATTATTTTGTCTTAAATAATGACGATCTCGTTGATGCTGCTGCTCAACCACAACAACCATTGAGCTTTGATAATACATCAGAATTTGTTATAATGACAACATGTTCTGCTTGTACGTTTTTAAATGATTCTAGATCTATTATGTGCGTATTATGCCATAATCCATTATCTCCACAAGAGTTAAACATTTCTTATCTCGACGACAACTATAACGTGCCATTTTCTCAACCTTATTCACTTCCTTCCCAACCGCAAATACAACAGCAGTTACAACACCAAATACAACAACAACAACAATCACTACAACCACATCCACAACTACAATCAAATGTCCAACAACAATTGCCATTTCCTCGACTTCATTCGCATCCTTCCCAACCACGATTACAACGACAGTTAGAACAACAAATACAACATTTACAAATTCAACGACAGTTACGACCACCAACTACACAACAATTTCAACCACAGTTACAACCACAATTTCCAATCCAATCACAAACACAAGAACAGCTGGGACAACATTTGCAAATGCAACAAAATGTTCAACTGCAAATGCAACAAAATTTTCAACTGCAATTTCAACAACAACAATTACAATCACAGATGCAGCAATCGCAAGTGCAACAGCCGTTACTACCTAAACGACAACAATCTCAATTACGAACAAATGCACTTCTACGTATAAATGCACTACAACGCATACAATTACGACAAAAGTTATCACAACAACGATTACAACAACAACGATCAAAACAACAACGATTACAACAATTAAAACGATTACAACAAACATCACATCTACAAACACAACCCCAGTCGCAACCACAACCACAATTATTAAGTAATTTTTCATTTCCGACATCAATTCCTTCCACCCCCACATCCTTTAACGCGTCTGATCCAACAAATAAATGCGTATTATCAAAAACCAAATTAAACGTTCTTTCCGAGGGAGATGCAGAATATAACCAAATACGAGATTATTTTTTTATTGGTTTACCTCACGCTAATATACATTCTATAATTCAATTACAAATGCCTACTAAATTAATTAATGCTCATGCACAATATAAACATACTTCATTATTAAATCATTTATCGACAACGCAAGAAGACAATTTGGATAAGTTTACATATAGAATGTTTCATGGTACCAAAATTAGTTGTAATCCTAAGCGGCTCATTAATGGGCATAATAGTTATTGCATGTTTAATTGTGGTATGTGCGGTATAATACAAAATGGAAATCAAAGAAAATATAGTAGATTTAATGGAAGTAAGTGTCAAGGAAGATAGGGAAACGTAAAAATGGAAGAATTGAGACGCTAACTCTATTTCTCGATCATTTTCATTTAGGAATGTGGTTTGCTAATAATTCGGCTATATCACTGGGATATTGTAATTTATCAACTTCCAGAACTTTATTTAATTGTACACCTTTTGCTTCAAAGAGTTCTTTATTGGCCATGTTTGTTGTCGACGTTGTCTCTTATAATTCTAGTGATATTATTATCGTTGATAAAGATGAGGTATGTAATATCCTAAACGGAGTCGATGTTTTGTTTTTCAGTGTCGTTTATTTAACCTCATTTGATTTGATTTTCTAGGCTACGCTACCTAGATATTTGATATTATTTGAAATCGGATTTTAAAATTGGATGGGTTACATCTTTTCTTTGTATATATTTGGTATGTAGGAAATTGCTATTATGTAATATATATTTATACATATACCATTATGGGAGTTTGTACATGTTCTTACCGGACGATACACCTAGTAATATATTTACTCATTTATTAAATTGTATATATACATTATTTTTAAAATAAAAAAAAATCAATCAAATAATTTTTGTCTAAAAAAAATACTACCAAATTTTGGTGTTCAATTCCTATGTATACATTACTATATTAAGTATAAATTCATTCAAATCGATACTTTACCATAGTAAGTTTTTATTTAGTAATTTACAATCGTAACATCTGCTTAGTAATGCTTATTATCAATTTATCAATGTAGAGTCTATTCAAACAGTATTGTTACAAAACAATATGAGAAATAGTCAAAAAAAAGTCAATTTGAAGGGCCCATAAAAAAGATTCAAAATCGTAAACTGTAAACTAATCCCTCCTTTCTTTTCTTTGCTTGCTCATAGTTGTTTTCAATAAATGAAACTAGAACGACAATATTGTTGCTCATGTAGATACTATAATAAAGAAATGTGTGGTAAATGAAATCAAAAAGGAGAACTTTCAGTCTTTGTGACTGTAGCCACAATAGCTTTCGAACCATAAACTTCAAAACTTGTTGAAGACTTCAAAACGTTCACAAATAAAACGAAAACAAAATATTAAACAAAAAAAAAATTATTACTTTTATTTATTTTTTGTTGCTGGCTAAAGTAAGAAAAATCACTGCTATAAAGTCTCCTTCTGATACTCACCTTTACAATATATTCCATTTTTCCAGAGTTAACTTCCCAAAATGCAGATAATACTACCATCACTGACACCATCACCACCACCAAAAAAGGGTTCAGATCCCTAGTATCAAGCAAAAAGAAGACCTTAAATAGCAGCAACAACTCCTCAACTTCTAGTTTCCAATCTATAAACTCGTCAGTAATATCAACTTCAAATGCAAAGGATTGCAAATCCTACTAGAACAATCATGTAAAAGTCTTATCAAAGATATTGTGATTACCTACCATAATTGATTATAAGTTCACCTGTAAACTTCTCAAATACGTATTTTCGTTCAGCTCTACAAGCCTTGTGATTCTCTTTAATAACCAATAAACATAAGCTCTCTGAAAATATCTTTACAATCAACACCATCTTCATCTACAAATTATAAGGAAGAAGAATAGCTAAATATAAAAGAAAAAAACAAAAGATCAAAAAAGAAAAGTGAAATTATACCTAAATTTTATAAAAATGCATAATAAAATGATAAATAAAATTAACCTATAATATAATTATTGACTATTTGCAAAGTAGATAATTTTGATTATATATGTAGATAAAATATGAATAAATATAAGAAGATAATAAATTTTTCAAAGATAAAATTTTTGAAAAAGATTATATATTTAAAATTAAAGAATAATAAAGTCTATGATAATATATTAAATAACTTTAATTGATAAAACTATAAATAAAGCTATTAAAATTTCAATTTAAAAGATAACAAAATCATGTTAAAGTAGAATCCCAAAAATCTCTTATATAATTCAGATTAGAATTAAAATTTATATGTAAATTCTGACAAAAATTACATATTACAAAGATTTTTTAAAATTTATTATTCTATATATCTAGTTTTTAAATCAACTAGTAATTAAATTTAGACAATTTTAGTATTATTAAATTTGTCTTAACAAGCGAAATCTAATGGTAATAAAATTGTATTTCTAGTATCAATATTAATTGAGTTATTGTAAAAAGCGTATTTTACTATGTCATTTGTAAGTTAAATAAAAAATATTCAAATTTTATTAAAATTTAAAACTAGGAAAGATCTAAAATACATCATTATCATATATGCAAAAATTTCTCAAAAAATATTGAAATAAATTTTTACATATTGTACTTATTTAAAGATTTCTGATTCTATAAAAATACCAAGAAAAAAATTATATAATCTCATAAAAAAATCAAAAGATCTAAAAGCTTTGCATTTTAAGATTAAGAAAAAAAATAATAATTGATCATTAGAAAAAATTAATAATAATTGCAAACTTATGTACTTTAAAAAATTAACAAATAAATCTTATTATAAGTACATAAAAGATAAAAAAAGTTAAAAAATAAACTTATAAGAGATTTATAACTATTAATCTAAGAATTCAAATTCCATTTATAATATACTTATCTATAAAAAAATCACAAAAGTTAATAATAATGATATATAGAAATTGATAAGATTTTGATTATATACAGACAAATTAAATTCAATAAGAGACACACTTAAGAGTTCAATTTTAAGAAAAAGAAAAAAAAGCTAAAAGAATTGATAAAGTGATTCAAAAATTTTTAAAAGAATTAAAAATCTGAAAAATAAATTACATAAAAAAATTATACATTACCTTATGAAAAATTATGATATTATTATTATACTCAAATTCAATGTTTCAAATATGATGAAATGAAAAAAAAGAAAGATTAATTTAAAACTATACAGAATATGTTAATATAATCATATTACTTATTCTAACAATGGTAAAACATAAAATAATGAGACTAATATGAAAATAATTATACAAAATGAAGCATATATTCCAAAAACATATTCTGCATGTGGAAATATACAGAATATAGAAGAATATAAAGGGTACTATACATTACATTTTTTATTTAAATAATAAAATCAAAAGTAAGTTAGTATAAAGGTATTATAATTAAATTCTAAATAAAAAATTAAAAAAGTATATATTATTACTGTAAAATTCTTTTAACTCAGATTAGTTACATTTTTAAGTTCCTATTTAAAATTGCTAACTATAGTTATGATGTTAAAATCTACTTAACTCTTAATTTTATTAAATTTATGTACTAAACTTAATAAATCTATCAAGTATAAAAACTTGAAAAATAAGACTACAAATAATTTTAATTAAAAAATTTAGATAACGAACTCAATTACAAATATTATATAGAAATTATATTCAACTATATAAAAATATAAAAAAATAGAAAGATATAAAATTTAATTGACTCTTTTATTAATATTGAAATTTATATTCTTATATTCACAAATGAGTTTAAAAGAATTAATTTATAATATAAACAAAAAGTCTATCTATTATACAAAATTTATTTTATTTAACTAACTGATTATTACATTATAAACTAACTAATTTAATAAATAAAATATAAATAAACTAATAAAAATACATAATAAAATAAAAAAATTAATAAAAAGTAAAATATTAAAATAAATATAAAATTGAGTATTTTTAAGCTTCGTTTAATTTATAATAAAAGTAGAATATTAAAATAAGTATAAAATTGAATATTGTTAAGTTTTGTTTAATTTATAAAATTAGAATTATTATCAGTATTTTGTAGATCTATAGAATTTCAAAAATTTTCTGTATTTTTAAAATTTGTAAAATTCTCAGTATTTTCAGAATTTTAAATCAAGAGATCATCATATTGTGTAATCTATATAACTTTATTATTATTAAGTAATTATTCTATTGATAATATAAAAATTTTAATTGATTTCTTTATTATTACTTAAAATTCATAAAATAGTTAATTTATATCTTAAAAAGAAGTTATTTTATTTATATAAAACTTAATTTACTATAATTAATTATTTTATTATACTATATTTGACTAAATTAATATATATTATAATATTTAAATACATAATTAATAAATATACTAAAAATATTAGTATTTAAAAAATATTAAAAATATATGTATTGTTAATGTGTAATTCTTGCAAACTACAACTATTAGACGGGATGTTCAGTTTATTTTTTTAATTGAAAAGTAATCTTTCAACAATTTGCAAATTTTAATTCAGATGGTTTATCAAAAGTGTTTATACTATTACAACGAGCAGTGATCTATCAGATTGGCAGTAGTTATATTTGTAAAATAATGTGTTTATTCACAAATAAAATAATAAAAATAAAAGAAGAGAAATAAAAGAAAATAAGAAAATAGAATAAGAAAAAGAAATGAATTATAAATTTTTTTAAAAAAAAATAAAAAAAAATAAAAATAAAATAAAATAAAAGAAAAAATAAAAATAAAACAAAAGAAAACTAAACGAGATGAAAAAACGAAATTAAAAAACTAAAATAAAACTATAAAATAAAATTAAGTGAACAAGACGAGACGAAAAAATGAAATTAAACAAATGAAAAGAAACTATAAAACGAAATTAAAAAAATGAAACAAAATAAAAAAATAAAAAAATCTATAAAATAAAATTAGAAAAATGAAACGAAATGAAAAAACGAAATTAGAAAAATGAAACGAAACAAGAAAATAAAATGAAATGAAAAAATGAAAAAAAAAAATGAACAATATGAAAAAAACAGAATTAAATAAACAATAAAAAAAAAACTGAAATTTTTATTGCCTTACAAGCCTTGCAGGCATGTCACGATTTTGCTATTTATTTCAGTTTGCCTTGCAGGCTCATCATAGTTTTACCTTGTATTTCTTATTTACCTTGTAGTAAGCAAATTACAATTTCTTCTACGAGTATGCCTTAATTCTAAAAAAGTAAATATATTTAATATAAATCTAAAAAATCATTTAAACGCTTTTATTACTTGATCTATTCCAGAATTGAGTTCTAAAAAGGTCGTATAATCTTTCCATAGTATAGGTCTACCAGGACTCTGAACAATATATGTATATGTTAGATTTGAGATTGCTTATTGAACATAGAAAATTTTTGATTAAGTCACCTAAAATTTTGCGTAGCAGATAATAAAATTTTAATATAGTCAGATATGTATTTGTGTAGCAGAGATAAAAATTATCAAACTCAGTAATTAGTTTGCGTAGCAGAAATATATTTTTGGAAATATATGTGATGTCAAATATAATCTAAAAAAGATAATTATACCTCTTAAATTAAAACACGTAAATAAAATCAATACGTAATTTTTAAATTAATTTAATATGTGATAGTATAACAAAACTTTGATTTATTTTTATTAGAGCTTTGAATCAGATCAGGTCAACCTGTTTACCTGACCTGACTTAACCTGAAAATCTAGGTTGGGTCAGTAGGTTTTCAGGTTAATGTCAGATCAGGTCAACAGGTCGATCTAACCTGACTCAACCTGACAAAATTCAGGTTAACCAATCATCGTTCTTGAACAATATTTTATCGTTTAATTAGAATGATTTATTATCATTCTTAAACAATAGTTTTATCATTTGAAAACAATGTTTTTATCATCTGAAAATAATGTTTTATCATCTGAGAATGATATTTTTATTATCTGAGAACGTTAGTTTTATCGTTCAATTAGAATGATGGTTTTATCGTCTGAAAACAATAGTTTTATCATTCATGAACGATGTTTTTATCATTTAAGGATGATGTTTTATCATTCATGAATGATGGTTTATCGTTTGAGAATGATGTTTTATCATTCAATTAGAATGATTCGTTATCTTTCGAGAATGATAATTTTATCATTCTTGGCAATAATTTAATCGTTTAAGAATAATGATTTTATTATTCGAGAATAATGGTTTTATCATTCAAGAATGATGATTTATCGTTCAAGAACGATGATTTTATCATTTAAAAATAATGTTTTATAATAATTCGATCAGGTCAGGTCAAGTCAAATGAAAATTTAAATAAGGTCAGATTTTTGTTTGACTGACCTGATCCTCTCAGTTTAGGTAACTTGATTGATCTGACCTGAATTGACCTGTTTGAAGCTCTAATTTTTATACGTGATTGTTATTTTGTTATTTTTCTTTTGCTTTTTCTGTAAAAAATTTGTATGTGAAATGATTTGGAAATTTTTAATTTGATGATTAATTACAGTTTCACAATTAATTACAGTTGCACAATTAATTATAGTTATACTAAAAATCAATTTTTCAATCTTTTTTTTTCTTTTTTTAATAAAAAAACACTTTTATTTTATTTAATATAATCTTTAAAAAAACAACCTTATTTTTTAAATACTTAAATTTGTAAGAACTCCTACTAAATGTAATTATTTTTATTTTTGTAAATTTTAATTTTTATATATCACTAGTCGAAATAGTCCAAATCAGCTAAAAATCAGATGGCCGATTTTAGGCTAATTTTGATACTATTTACGTCTGATTTGCTATGTTTTCTGATCAGCACAAACAGGTGCCAATATACAATGATCGATCCCAATTGGACATGGTCATTCAGAACTTAAATTCAACCATAAATCAGCTTAAAACTGGCTTCAATTCGATAACAATTCAGACGCCAATCGATGCCGATTGACTCCAATTGAACAAGCAATTCAGCATCAATAATCAGTACATTTTATTTATTAAATTTATTAAATATTAAAATTTTATTAATAATAAAAACCTAATATAAATTTGCAAAAATATAACAAAATATCACTAAAATCTACTGATTAATTTCCTATTAAAAATAAAATAATAAAATAATAAAATATGATCCATTTCCTCCCAAAATCCTCTTAAATCATCCTAAATATTGATAAATAAATAATATATGATAAAAATATGATTCATTCCTTCTGAAATCGCCCAAAAAATGTAAAAATAATAAATATAAAATGTAAAAAATAGAAAAATCAACCCAAAATCACTTCTAAAAATATAGATAATTATTAAAATCAACCTGTTCTCACCAAATCGCCCAAAAAAAACGTAAAAATAATTATTAAAATTCAAAAAAACGTAAAGATAATTATTAAAATCGACCCAAATCACCCAAAAAAATGTAAAGATAATAAAAAATTGATCCTTTCCCACCCAAATCATCCAAAAAAATGTAAAGATAATAAAAAATCGACCCATTTCTACTCAAATTACCTGAAAAAATGTAAAGATAATTATCAAAATCAACCCAAATCACCCAAAAAAACGTAAAGATAATAATAAAAAATCAACCCTTTCCCACCCAAATCGCCCAAAAAAAACGTAAAGATAATAATAAAAAATCGACCTGTTCCCACCCAAATCACCCAAAAAAACGTAAAAAATAATTATTAAAATCGACCCGTTCCTACCCAAATCACCCAAAAAAATGTAAAGATAATTATTAAAATTGACCTAAATCACCTGAAAAAAACGTAAAGATAATATTAAAATTGACCCATTCTTATCCCAAATCGTCTGAAAAAATGTAAAGATAATTATTAAAATCAACCCAAAATCACCCCTAAAAATGTAGATAATTATTAAAATTAACCTATTCCCACCCTAAATCGCCCAAAAAAAACATAAAAAATAATTATTAAAATCAATCTATTTCCATCCAAATCACCCAAAAAAAACATAAAGATAATTATTAAAACTGATCCATTCCTACCCCAAATCGCCTAAAAATTCATCATTTGCCATTGTCTATTACAGGATTGTCTTCACTTTCTTCAGCAGCGGACAAAACTCCCTTTTGACTTCAGTATATTCTTCAGTTTCTGTTACATATTCTTCTGCAATTGCAACTCCTGCTTCGACCTCAGTATCATAGACCGCACCAGGTTGTCCTTTATATGACCACTTTGGAGCATTATGGGGATGTGGCCGATCATAATGCTGCACATCATTGTATTTTCTTTTTCGTTGAATTTGAGATGATAATGTTGCAGCAGCACAAGAATCGAGTACCTTTCTCAGTAAATTTTTCAGCTAAAAAAAGAAAATAATTAGTGGAATATATTAAATAAATTCGAAATATGCTAAATTAGATAAAGAAAATAATAAACCTCGGCCGATCACTAAGAATAGTCATATATAGTGATAATAGATCTTTGACGATTTTCTTTATCCATTTCGCTGATTTCTGGTGAATGATATAAACAATCGCTGAGAATTCAAAGTAATGGTCACCTTTCGTATTTCGCAATTTGTTAGTCATTTTCTTTAAACAAATATTTTACCGCCTTTACTCGTTAAGCTGTTTTCTAATAAATAATAAATGATATTAAATTATTGATTCAAATAGACCTAAATTCAGAATATATGCTATTTGCTTACTTCATATACTCAATTATTATTATGAGTTCGTCGCAGCTCCGAAGGGACCTTTTTGCTTTTCTTAATTGTTTGAGCTAACTGATGTGACTTATGGAAGGTTTCAGCTAGTTCGTAAGTTAGTCAACAGAAAGCTGAAAATTCAAAGCCAAGGACTTTCATAATTTCAGAATTAGACTATGATGTAATGCAGCATTTTTCTCGCTATTAAAAGGTTTGTCATAGTCCAAATCATCCTTTGAGCTGACAGTTTTCAAAATCACCTTCATTTCAGCCTAAATACGAAAAGCAGGATAA
Source organism: Funneliformis caledonium (assembly GCA_910591825.1). Lineage (NCBI taxonomy): Eukaryota > Fungi > Glomeromycota > Glomeromycetes > Glomerales > Glomeraceae > Funneliformis > Funneliformis caledonium. The sequence continues at coordinate 38,775 of CAJVPQ010000060.1, forward strand.
AAATCAGCTAAAAATTTAAATTATTTAGACATAAATTCAAATATATCCTAGCTCCTTTTACATTAGCCTCTTCTATTATTGAATTATCATTATCCTCAGAATTGTTTTGTGTTGATTTTTCTAATTCATCATCAGTATAATGCACTGGCTTTTTTTCCTTTGATTTTGACGACAATTTTCTGACTTTTCTTCATTTTGCAGGAGGATTGGCATCAGACTGCTTCAATGATCTTAGCAGTCATAATTTCTCAATCAGTCAAGTCTTAAATATTAAAAAAAGGAAATTAGTTATTGTAAATATAGGATATTAATATACAAATTTTTATCTCTCCTGTAAATCTTCATTTTCCTTGCCGAATTCATCGTTTATTTCAGCAAAAAATCAGTTTTCTCTCAAGAAATCAGAATTTTATCACTCTAATTTCTTGATTCTTTTAGTAAATTTAGCAAGTTTTTCTTTTAACATTCAATTCTCTATATAGGAATAAAGAAAATATATTGTTAATTATAAAATAATGAATGAAAATAAATCAAAAATAATATACCTGATTCTAAATCGTTCGAATCATCGAGAATCTCAAATTCAGTTGCAGCTGAAGTACTTGCCGTTGATTGTCGTCGAAATTTTGATGGAAGCTGAATTTTCCCATATCATTTTTGCATTTCTCCTAAATCTACGTCTATAATTTGAAAAGTTATTTAGTATTAATATAAAAATAATATTATATTATGACTAACTTACAATCTAAAACAATCAGTTCATTCTCAGACGATATTGTATGAATGTATTTTTGTCTTTTTTCTATTATAGAAAAGCAAAAAAATCAGTTAACGTTTGAAAAATTGGCTGGTTGATTGATAAAATTCAACCTACATTCTGGTTCTTCATCAGTTGATTTTTTTTGTTGGAGGTATTTTGTTAGTGTTATTTGCAACTGAGATTTTATTATATAAAAATACAAAAAATCAGTTATCGTTTGAAAAATTAGCTGGTTGATTTATAAAATTCAACTTACGTTCTGGCTCTTTATCAGTTGATTTTTTTCGTTGGAAGCATTTTGTTAGTGTTGCTGGCTATTGAGGTTCTATTGTAGAAAAACAAAAAAATCAGTTATCATTTAAAAAATTGGTTAGTTGATTAATAAAATACAACTTACGTTTCAGCTCTTCATCAACTGATTTTTTTCGTTAGAGGCATTTTTTTGGTGTTGCTATTGATTAAGATTCTATTGTAAAAAATAAAAAAAATCAGTTATCGTTTAAAAAATTAACTAGTTAATTGATAAAATTCAACTTACGTTCTTTTTATTCTTATGACGATTTTTTTATTTGGCATTTTAGTGACATTTTATGAAATGAGAAATTGTAAAAAGAAGAAATTAAAAGAAGAAATTTGATTGTAGAGATAAAATTTGATTTAAAAAGATAAAGTTTGAGTTGAAATTATTTTTTTAAGAAGTGGAAAAATCAAGCTTATTTATATAAATTTTCATATATATGCCAGAAATAAACTCAAATAGTTATATCAGATAATACATTAAATCAATATAATACTTAAAATAAATTGAAAATAATTATCAATGTAATAAATACTTTAATTATGAATTAAAAAAGATTTAAAGTAAATCAGAAATAATTATATTATCAGATGATAGTTTAAGGAATTTGCCAGGAAATAGTTCACTACCAGTAATATTTTATTTTTTAATATTTCATGAATTCATCCAAAATTGATAAATTTCATTAGAAGAAAATTCGTCTGTATCTGAAAGGAAACTAATTGAAGGTTATTGTCTAGCAATTCAAACTCTTTTACCTCAATATCACTGAAACTTGTAATACTGTTGATTTGAATATCAAACATCAATCGACGCATTAACTCAGGTTTGATTTTTCTATTACTATTCGGTAAAGAACCTAAAAATAGTTCATAAATTAGTAAGCCGATTTATTCAAAAAATTCTTAAAAAAAATACCTAATATCCATTTATGGGTTCAAAAAAAAAATACCAAAACGCATATAATGGATTATAGTCTCTTGAGTAATCATATAAATGGAGAGAAAGATGAAGATTTGGCATGATTTTGTTGCATCCGTGATTATTTTCAATCAACTTCACCATCTTAATTAGTCTTCAATATGCTTCATATAATAGATTTGATTCTACAATCTGGCTTACTAAAATTGTATAAATCCTTACAAAATGTGTAAGAATCTTTCTATCTACAATCAGAAGAAGTTTCCAAAGTAAAACAGTGGCATATACAGTGAAAATATTCATCACTGATTGGCCGTAAAATTAGAAAATCCTTTTCCTTTATGAATTTTACCCAGAATTCGACTCAGATCAGAAGGAATCTGAAACTCATTCATCTTTTTTTGAACCTTATTCAGGGAATTTAATGTCAAAATCTCTTTATCAATCCAAATTTATTTTACTATCTATTGTGTAATGCCTAAAAATAGGTAATGCATTAAATCGATTATAATATATTTTATAGGGTCAAAATATAGCAAACGTAATAATTCAAACCATCTTATGCTACTTTGCTTTACAAATCATTTTCATAAAATGTTCAAATTGCAGTGTCTCCATTCTAATGCATTTCAATAATGCCCAATTGGATCTCGCATAATAAACTAATCATTGATATTATCCATTTCAACAAATTATGCTGATGATTTTCATAAATTGCCTTCTTTTTACATCTATGACATGATACTAAGGCCGAAATATGTTCACATATTTTTCTAGTGGCCGGTACATTACATGAAACAAGAATTAAAACTGCACGAATGTTCTTTCCTTCAGGATATTCATAAGTTTTATCTATTATAAATCCATCCCAAAGTGATTTCAATTTATCTATAATTGGCATTAAATAGTGATTAATTTTAAGTAAACTGACTTCACTTAGTTCAGGTAAAAGACCAAGAGTCAGTAAATTTTCACATTTAAATCAGATATCACAAGACAAATTACATATAGTGGCATATATTACTCTGATGCTATAAACAGTACCACTATATAGCTAGAACTAGTCAAGATTTAGCATTAATCCAAGATGAGAATCAGCCACTTTATTTCAAAAAAAATTTGCCAAATCTTATTGTGAAGATTCTTTTAATGTTTACTACACTTTACTATCATATAGATCAGTTATAATATTGTCAAAATGCTGACGATTTATCCATTGTCTTAAGCTAATTTCAAAATTAGGCTGAAGATATATAGAAGTGAGTTGTTATCGAATTTCAGAAAATGGAAAGATTAAGTTAGATCAAATTAAAGTTCAATTTATCGATATGATTTTTTGAGATAACAGAGTATTGCAAAATCATATTTTGTGAATTGACGAATTAGAAAATTCTATATGCTGATATTTCATTACAGTCAGCATATTATTTTGTTGAAAATTCATCACTTCCTAATTTTGATACAGCTTATGACATTTGGAATAAGAAATGAAATAGTGAAATCAGTCATTTAATTTAAGTGTTTTTTTCATTAAGTATATTGAATTTGAAAAAATTTTAAATTCATCACCTCTGATTTCTGTCAGAACCAATTTCATAAATTTTATTAACAACTCAGTTGCAGACTCTGTAATGTTGAATCTTGTTCAAAATGATATGATCCAAAGTAAAATCCACAAAAATCAGTTATTAATTGATTCTGTATTTGGTGGATTTTGAAATGGCTCATAATTCAGTGATACATAATTTTCAAAAGTTTTAAAATCATCCTCTACAGAAATATCATCATCTTCAGATTTACCTATAATATAATCTTCTTTAATGGTAAATTCTAAAGATTCTGAATGTTGATCAGCTTCTGTTTCAGAATCATCAGAAGGATTTATGTTAGATTTTAACGATTTGTGTATTTTCTTACACGTCTCTGAGGTAAAAAAGTAGAATCAAAATCTTTTTGATGTCTATCATTGGATTCATATTTAACGATTTTTATAATTTGTCTAGTCGAAATTGATGTTAACGATTCTCACATTTCGTCTTGTATTCTGAATTGATGAAATGTATTCAAAATAGAACTTTGTGAATCTTGATATCTAACTCTAGTATTACAAGAGATTGATGGCCTAGAAGTAGATATATTTTCTTCATCAGTTAAATCACCAATCGACTTACTTGTTCTTGTACAAGAAGGTATATTTGAAGATTGAAAAGTAGAAATATTTTTTTCATGGATTAATTTAGAAATCGATCTATTTCTTCTACAAGAAGATGTATTAGAAGATTAACTAGATGATGAATTATCATTATTACTATATAATTTAGAAATCGATTTTTTTTAGCTCATTTTTATTTTATAATTGAAAAATTAAGAAGAAAATAAAAGTTCGAAATGGAGTTATTTTTGAAGATGATTTTAGTTAAATTTTAAATTTTTTTAAAAAAAATGCAGTAGATTCGCAAATATTTATATTATTATACTAAACTATTGTTTTTCTTTTTAGTAAGTGTAAACAATTAAACAAATTTCCTTTTTAAAATAATTGTAATGTTTATAACTATTTTTGTTAAGTT
>CAJVPQ010000061.1:0-43280 GCA_910591825.1 Funneliformis caledonium
ATTAAAAAGTGATTAACTGATTTCTATTTTGTCTATTTTTTCTATTTTTTTTTATCTTTTCTATACAGTCTATTTATTTTATTTATTCTATTTTGTTTGTAATTCTTTAATATCTGTAATTTATTTTATTTCTTTTTATTATCTTTATAGTTTATTTTATTTTATTATTTTATTACATTTAAATATATTTTTATTATAACAAATATCTATATTTAATTAGTTATAGTATAGTAATTAGTTAGTTATAACAAATTATTTTTGTATAAATAGAATAATTTTTTGCTCAAATTGTAAATTAATTCTTAGGCAAATTTTAAAACTTTTAAGTTATTTAATAAAGGAATTAATTTAAAATTATAAATTATTTTTCTCTTTAATATTATTCCTTGCCTAATATTTGATTGTGATATCTTATACTAACTTGATTTTGAATTTGTCATTAAGTTTAACAAAATAATTCTTAAATTCTAAGATGCAATTTATTGTTAAATTGATTCAAGTATGATGAATACTTGTAGAACTTAGAAAATATTCTAAAATTATAAACTCTAATGAGTAAAATTAATTGTTACAACTTCTTTAACTTAAAAATTAAGATAACTAAAACTGAATCCAATAATAATTATAAATAAAACCTTTTATTTATGATTTATTATTTTTAATTTAATTATAATAGCAAAAAACTTGTATTATAAATTTAGGTTTTAAATAAAAATTAATTTTACTATAAAATATTATATAATTTAATTTTAATTATAAGAAAATCAATAACTTTAACTTAATCTTTATAAGGTATTTTTTAACTTTTTATATACAATTTTTACTTTATTAAGATTGTTCTAAATCTTAATTTTTTTATTAACATACTTAATATTCTTAATTTGATACATTCAATTACTATTTAAATTATATATTATTTTAAGAGTTACAATATAAGAATATATCTGCAAAGTTTGCAAAGTTTAGATAAATATTATTTTTCGATAAAGAGAGGGAGTTATAATAATCTTTTTTATAGGTTATAAAATAATTTATGTTTAATGGCTTTAAAAAATTTTTAACATCTATTGAACTTATTAGATTAAATAGATTATTTTTTTAGTAATACCTGACCAATTAGAATGATTTATTTTCTGTATGCTTAAATTTAAGATAAACCTATGGTAAAAATATCAAAAATTTGAGATGATTTGAGAAAGTCATTAGAGCACATTTTTCATCTTTAATTATACTAATTGACAAAATCTTTGTTGAGTATAAAAAACTTTCGCTGCGCCCATCTCATCGCAGGTGTCTAGTTAAGAACAATATTTTTTAATTGTTACCGAGATCTCTCAAATATTCACTAATTGCTTGATATAGTAGCCATTTGTAAGGTGCTTCGTTGTTGACTAAAGAATTTTCATCATAATTGGCCACCAGCTTCACATGCTTGAATTCGTTGTTCATGAGCATTTCAATTATTATAGGTGCCAGTCCCACAGACTTTTCTTCAGCAACGATATACAGTTTCCAACGTTCTTCTTTTATCAGATCTGCAATTTAAAAAACTTCATAAGAGAAGGAATATTCGATATTGTAAGTCACAATCAAAGCTTACCACCAGTAACTGCGAATTGTTCAACGAGAACATGAATGTTGCGCTTTCTACAACGCCATTAAAAGTTATTCCAACCATTTCTGTTGCGCCATCTAGCTCCTTGACGAAAATATTATAATAACTTTGAAAACGACTTTATGTTTTCGATCATAGCACCAAGTGTAATAAGGATGTATCGTGAAATACTAATGTAGACATTATTGGTAATTCAAAAAAATAAGAAATAATCCAGATTTCGTATAAGCGGTTTTTTATTTTTATTTTATTTTATTTTATATTTTTTTTTTTTTTTTGCAGAAGGGCACCTTTAGCGCTCCCAGAACACATATATAAATATATATATTTCTTTTGTGGGCCAATATTTTCACATTTTTAATAATTTTGTGTTAAAAATGAACCCTGTTAAACTCATCAATATAAAAGGAAAAAATATAAGATAAAGCCAAAAATAAAAAGAAAAACCTTTAAATTTTTTATCTTAACAATTTTTCGGTAAAACTTTATGCGATATTTGCATATTTTTTTATTTAATGAGAATAAAAGGTTTGTCCAAATTTTCCAGCGGAACTATGAATTTTTTGAAATTCGAACAAATAAATAGTTTATCAGTTAATTAATCTAATAGAGTGTATACAAGTAACGATTAAAAAAAAGAAAGACTTAACATCCGATTTTATTCACTATTTTCTTCCGACATTCTTGTGATTATATTCAAGTCACAATTAAGGGTTATGTCATAATAAATTTAACTAATCCATATAACCCATTCTGGATTGCAAAATAAATGATTAGAAATCAATATCGTAAAAAAAAAAAAATAGATGTTGTAATATCTTAAATCTATTGAACAAACAAAGAAAAAAAAAATGGTTATGATTTCCTTAAATTGTTCTGGTGACTTTAATAAACCGTAAATGTAATAGCATTAATCAGTTAAATTGCAGTATAGATCAACTAATTTAGTTAAAAAATTAGGATTAATGTGACAAATTAGTAATTTGATTAACTAAATCAAGATAGAATTTAAAAGAACCGCTCGGGACAAAAAAGTATTAAGGATCTCTAAATAAATAAAAAATTCACAACTCTCAAACTACCCAATTGCATACGCTACTTCCCTTTATTACTTCTCTTTGGAGGCTTCTTCTGCTTCCTCTCCTATCAACAGCTTCAAGAGCATTCCTGCTAGAACGATAATTGACATTAACACGTTTTTGCCGAGTGAGATGCATCGACCTTCGAGGTATGAATCCTTTTAATGAGCTCACAACTTTAGTTGATAAGGCGACATGTTGTAATAATTTCAGATGTTCATTTAGAAATTTTGGTTTTATATTCTTTCAAATGTAAATGCCATCTTTGAGAGCGACCGATTCTGTGGTACTAATGTAATCTCGATATTTTGAATAAATTATCCTCATAAATTGAAAAAGTTTATTAAATAAGGTAAAAAACTTACCATACTTTCTCAAAATGATAATAACCTTTCGAGGTAGGAGTATCTTCGACAACACGATTACTTCCAAACATGACAAAATCCGCTCGGGAAGTTGATTTGCGATCCATTAATAACAAACGGAAAATTTGCGCTTTGTCTCTTGAACACCATTATTATAGTATTTACCGTCGTGGTGGTGGTATCAGAGCAACTGTCTATATTATTCCTTGTTAATAATGTGGTTCTCGTTGAAAAATCTGATATTGATTCCGGTTGAGTAATGTTCGGGTGAGTTTCTTCAAAAACAAATGGTGTTGGTGAACTAAGGATTACAGGAGACGCTTCCGTTAGTGAAATTGATGATTCCGAAGTCTTTGCAAGAAGAGGATATTGTGAGATAACAAAGGCAGGAGATGCTCTTGTTGAAGTTGACACGGTCATTGGAGTGGCCGCAATTATCAACCGCTACAAAATCATCTACTTCGTTGTAATCAGTATTTGTATGAAGCTGTTTGACTTCGCGACGCATTTTATCAAATCTTTCAAGAATCTGTTGTCACGAACTTCTATAAGATTTAACGAGCTTTTATTAAAATAAAAAGGTTTTTAATTGACAAAAAGTTTTGTTTGAGCACTTGCCTCGTAATGAAGTTATTAATTCTGAAAATGAGATTGTATCGTTATTATGCCTTTTGCTTTTATTAACCTTTACGTTTGACATGAATTATCTTGGGTTTTTTTTTTATTACTTTACTAAAATCGGAGAAATTGAGGTTTTAAAAAACAAATTCTATACTGAAAAAAAATTTTATTTTTGTTATATTGATTTTTTCGACCATCAATTTGTGATTTAAAAGGAAAAAACAAAAAAAAAAAAAAAACGAGGAAAAAAGAAAACGGTGGGTAGGTAATAATAATATTAAGTTAGAATTGTCATTATTACTATTGAAATCCGATTATGATTTTATAATAACGAATGATGCGAGAAATAATTGGTGCAAAAGTCATCTTTCCGTAAGACCATCCGTAATTAGATTCATTTGGTTTGAGATTTTTATTAGTTTATGATTTTTTAATTTTAAATGATTTTTGTTAAGCAGGCTTCTTTGACCGAAAAAACCGAATCAAAAATCACGAGAAATCTGTCATCTACCGTAACACGATGACAATAAAGAAAAATGTTTAAATTGTAAGAATTTACATAAGGATTCTTGTTTATGTACTTGATGTTGTCACAAGACGCCAAAATACATCTGAGATTTCTTATCAAGAAAGAAACGCGAAAATCTATTAAAATTGATGTACAGATAAATTTAATTTACTCTTAAATAACAAAGAATACCAGATTAGTATTAGAATTTACGCGAAACGACGTTCAGAACCTCCTATATGTTCCATTAAAGTGTTCTTTAAAAACAAAAATTCTAACTTGTTGTTTTTGTTGATAGATGATCCAAGGGTTAAACAAAAAAAAAAAAAAAAAAATTTAAAAGTAATCATATATGTTAACGATAAAATCAATGAATTAAGTAATTCACGCCGAATCATGTTATTGTGATTTTTTTTTTTTCACACTAAAGTCGTACCGACTTATTTGTAATTGTTACAATTTTACAATTTGAAAGTTACATTATGTATGATTAATATAAAAGTAAGTATGATAATACTTTTACGGTAATTAAAAAAATTTCTTTATCGTTCGTTTTAAGTTAATGCATATACGAAATTTATAAGCTCCTTATTTTTTAAATGATTGTGGTGACAATAAAGAATGATTTACAACATTTTGAACCAATTTTGGTATGCCATTTTTTTTCCTTTTTTTAAAGAGATGTGAAACTTGTGATCTCGTGTTTCTCTCCCCTTTTTTTCGATTTAATTCACTCATTTTATATTGACGCGTAAAAATATTTTATCTCGTATTTTATCACGTGATAATCTTATATCTTTATTATTTTTTATCATGATTAAAAGATTCCATACAATAGAAAACTATATGAAAGCAAAAACATTGATTTGGCACATATTTTAATAAACGAATTATTAAATTGACGATATATTATCGGTTCACAGCAAATTCCATTTAAACATAAAAAAACATACTAAAACATTACATGACATACAGTATTTATAATAACATCGATCGGATCGATTTAAAAAAATAAAAATTAAAAACTTTTACATGACATAAAGAAAATTCGATAAAACATCGAAAGGTTAAACATAATTCATAAATTCATAATCAAATCTTAAGTCACGAGAATTCACGTGAAATTACAGAAATAAGTTCTTTGAGACCTTGGATTAAATAAACTGTTCGTCTTCTTGCGTGGGCCAAAAGACAAAATTATAATTATCGATATTAAAAGAATCGCTTTCGAATTGAATGATGGCAGAGTTAATCGGCATGTCATTCACGACCGTTGTAACATTCCGTTGAATTAACTCCAATTCTGGGTTTAATTGAGGCAATTCAAACTGTTGATTATTTTCCATAACGCGAGATGAAGGAACGATGAGTTGGTTATTATTATTATTATCATTATTATAATTGTCATGTTGAAACGCGAGCTGAGATAAAGCGTTATATTGGGGTGAAAAATCATAATGAATTCCTTGTCTTTGTTGAAAATGCTGATTAAGGTTGGCATCGGTAAACCAGGCGTCTGCCGACAAAGTTGGTGGTTGTTGCGGCAAGTAAGGAATTGAAGAACCTTGAACTTGATAGGGGGACTCTAAATAAACTGGTCTTTGCATAAGACTTTCTTGAGTTTTGAAAGATTCTTCAATCTTTCTCTTGCGCTGATCAACCAAATGTTTTTCAACCTCACGAGAAATTTTTTTATAAGCGTCCTTAACCTCCTTGGAGGCCGCTTTCCAAGATAATCCGGCCATTGAGGATACATCACGCATTTTAAGATTGTAATTACAAATTTGCAAATAATTGACAAAGGCTTTCCTATAGATAAAGAAGGCATTTGGGCTTTTCGTCGAAACCCTTTCAGAAGATCTTCTGTCAAGGACATCTTGCGCGGTGATAATTGGAGGAAAAGGGAGGGTGATAATTTGGGTAGCAGGAGATTTATCCTTGGAATCCTTTGACATGTTTATCATGAAACGAGAGAAAACAAAGAATAACGAGGGATGATTTGATTCTTTTTATTTTTTTTTTTTTTTACCGTAAGTTTTTTTTTTTTTTTTTTTTAAAAAAAAATAATAAGAAGAAAAAAAAAAACAAAGAAAAACAAATGAAGTTTAGGTAGAATTAACAGTCCACCTCGATTTTTTGGGAAAGCGATAAAATTCTCACATCCTTTTTATAGATGCATTTTGGAACGACCAGGCACTCTTAATAAAATATTTAGAATAAGAAATTTTTTTTTTTTTTATCATTGATTATCATGAATCGCATATAATTAAATTTTCGAAAATAAATGAATGACACCAACAACAGCAAAAAAAGAATAGATTATGTAGACGAATTTGGAAAGATTTCGGAATGTATGATTCATTTCCGAAAGTGTGTTGTAATATATAAGTGTATAAACACGTATTTTTGTATTGTGTTCAAACCAATCATTTGATGACTTATACATTGATGATAAAATAGAACAAATGAAAATAAATCTTGCACGTTAATAAAGTTTTTATGTGCGACGTCATTGAAACTTTAGGTCCAAAGGCTTAGCTTTATCATGGAGTACAAACACCTCTTAAATAATGCATCCGTGCCAAAAACGATAAACAAATTATCCAAATTTATCGGGACAGATTTTTCGAATTCATCTACAATTTATAATAATAAAATGATGAAATCCGATTATGTAAATGAAAAAAAAAGGGCATTAACGTAAATAGAGTTTGCCAACCGATTCGATGATTTTGCATTTAAATAATGCATAAACAATGATTAGTCAGGACACGATTTATTACACAGTGAGAGTAAAAGGATTTTTGGAATCTTTAAGGATTCAATGTTTTGTGCTGTTTTTCAAATTTGGTCATATTCCTTAAACGATAGGAGACAATTAATACATAGGTCGTGTGATGCACAAAAATGGGAAAAAGTACGGATGCTTGTTCGTTCCAATCTGAAATCCATTTCTTGGTTTGGGATATTTCCTTTGAAACATGACAAAGGAGACGGAATCTAATCTCCCTCATCTCAATCCGTTGGCCTTTTATAGTGAATTACAAATGCGGTTTGATATTACGTTTATTTAATATTCGTCATTAGAACATCATTTTTTTTTTTTTTTCCGCGTAAATATGAATCATTGTGCGCGATACTTTCTTAGATAAGCAGATTCTCGGGATTTTATTGGTTAATTTGATCGTAGATCTTTCGAAAATTTCCGCAAACCCAACGCTAAACCTAAAATGTAAAATCATTTTATCTTATAATACATTGTATGTTTCTACTTTTTTGTAATTTTAATATTAAATCTGTGTTTCGTAAACCAATACCACAGAAAAGTCTTTGTGATTTCGGAGGAATTCAGAAAAAATTATTCCATGTTTGCTAGTTTTAGTTACCATTTTAGAAAAATAAAAAGATCAATCTTTCCAAATAATGCACGGATCGGAGGAATTCAGAAAAAATTAACCATGTTTGCTAGTTTTAGTTAACCATTCCATTTTATAAAATCTAAAAAGATCTATTTTTCCAAATAATGCACGGAATTTAATTATCGTACATTATTTGTTGCGGTAGATCATAAATAGCAAACAAGTTTTTTGGAATAAAACGTTTACAAATGCAAATTCAAAAGATTACAAATCAAATTATATCAGATTTCAAATTAAAAAAAAAACCATTGTAATATTGAAGACTCATGATATCACATGATTCGGATGTTAAGGCAAAATAAAAAAGGCTTTTTATTCAAAAAAAAAAACAACACTTTGATCTCCAAAATAATAACACTATAACGGATCTTGATACATATGGGTGGTCCTTTGAAATAGAAAGAGGGAAACTGTCGGGCGAATAATAAATAGGATGATGAACTTATCAAGGTCTGAAAAAATCATATTTGGAATATAAAATAATAAAATTTGATTTTTTACCTCCCTTTTTATTGCAAAGGGTCTTTCAGGAAAAGCTAAATCAAAACTTTTGGCCGGGTCCATTTAAATTCACATCATTTAATTAGGTGTCATATGGGATGAATGTTTGGATTCTGAGAAATTTTTGGACCAACATTAAGACCTTAATGCATTACAACAAAAATTAAAAAATTCTCCAGAACCTGATCCTTCCCCAACATAGCGTGTATATACACACTCTCTCTCGTAAAGAGGAAAATTAATCGACATCACTAGATAATTCTAATACATTATAAAGAAAGAAAGTAAACAATGATAGTATTTAAATAATGCTAATTGAGTTTGATAAATCTTCAAATGTTCATCCCCATTTTGATCTTCGTTGAGGTACAGTGGAATGCATATCTTTTTAAATTCTGGTGATGATGATCATCAGTATGAATATTCTTTTTTAGCAAAAAGATTGACGAATGATTAGATATAAAGCGAAGAAATATTTCCAGAGTTCTCAAGTTGCAAAAGTGGATCTGCAAATTTGGAAAATCATGTAGTAGATCTTATAACTTTAAAAATCCAGTTAATTTCTTTCCAGAAACAATTTTGTTATAAGTAAATAAAAATCTTCAGCAAATAGCAAGTATAAAGAGTTGAGTTCGAGGGATTTTTAATTAGATTGCACTTGCGCAGTGTGCATAATATGTTTCCAATAGTAAAAATTTGATTGGAAGCTTCCAATCCAATGAATTATTAGAGAATTATACTTCCACCCCTTCCAAAGTGCTTCCAAGGGTGCTTCCAATCTTCCAAGTGCACATCACTGCTCTTGCGAGTAATCAATGAGGACTTGTTCTTAATTTGAGGAAAAAAAAAACTTTTGGTTCGTTTCCAATCCGAGTCCTAAGGATCTTGTGTAGAAAATGTTTATTTCTTAAAAAAGAAGTGTTCTATAAAAGAGTTTTCTTATTAACGAAATGAATGATGTATTTCCATACCTTATGCTATTTAAAAAGAAATAAAAACCTAATATGCTGTAACAAATATTTATAAAATTATGAAAAGATTGAACCTTAATATTTAAAAATCAGAATCAAGTGATTTAAAGTGTTCGAGATGACAAATGAAAAACATAGATTGTTCATTTTTAATCAACCACCTGTTAATAAACATCTATTAGGTTTAATGCACTTCAAACCTGCCAACTATCAAGTTTCTCGGCTCGCCCGTAATGTCGAAATTGAATGTAAATCGCACTTTTTTAAGGAAATGATGGATTCGTTTCATTTAATCTTTATCAGGTATGAATAAAGGTAATGTTTAGATAAAACTTTAAGCAATAGATAAAAATCCTTATCCTCGAAAATAATAAATAGGAGGGAAAGTTGTATTTATTATAACATATACAAATAAATGATAAGTAAAAGAACAAACATTTTCAATAAAAAAAAGACACTTAAAGAAAAGGCGGTAGGTTTATCTGAATTAGTCCCAAGGAAACGGCCAATATTCTCTGTCCCAAACATTTCGAGACTGTCCTACAATAAGTTCCAGATTTCAAAACCAAAGGTGGTTTGGTATGCTTACCGAGAGTCAAACTAAACCAAAACCTCATTTAATAAATCTGCCGTTGATTGAAACTACATTCATTATTTATTTCGTTTAAAATGGGACCTTTGTAATAGAAACTGCAGGAAAAAATAAAAAAATGAGTTAATGCTAAATCTGAACATATTTTGACCTAAAAATCATATTTGACATATAAAAGTAAAATTATTTTTTTTCCGACAGTTTTCCCCTTTCTATTGCAAAGGTCTAAGGTACAATAAAACATATCGGCCAAAATCCTAATTGTCTGAACGATCATAGAATTCAAAACCTTGTTTTTGGAGAATTCTTTTCCAAGTCTTCATTGAATTATGAAAACTCACCTTCTTTCGAAAGGATGCCTCGAAATTAGGAATGTATCATGTCAACCAAATTTTCAATATGATATTCGCGGCACTAATAAATAACGTGGCTTTGTTAAAGATATGTTTTATACTTGGAAAATTTCGAATCCTGGAATCAAATTACAAATATATCTTTGCAATACTAAAAGTATGTTGATTTCCAGTACTCAAAAGTGTAATTTATCCCTTATGATTAGCTGTTGGACTATTACGAACTGTTTACAACATTCTAAAAGCTTTACTATATATTTCTATTTATTCATTTTTTTTTTGTTAAAAAAGATCGATGAATTAGGGCTCTTTTCAAAATAATTTCCACACGGTAAAACTTTAAAAAAATTATATATGTGTATCATAAATAAAATAAATAAAGAATTGAGAAGTCATTTTTGTATGGATATGTGGCGCAGCGTTTGAGATGAAGATATGCATGCAATTTACAAAAAAAAAAAATGCGTCAATTCATTTAAAATTTTTTATTATTTTATTATTTTTTTCCCCCTTGTTGCAAGAATTAAAAAATAAACTTATGCACTTAATCAAACAAAGTCATGCTTTCTGTGTGATTTTTTATATTGTTTTCCTTAAATTGTAATAAAAGCCACCCATATTTAGAAATTATTTTACCCCTCTGCTGGGAAAACAGTGAAAATTTCAAATTCTTTGGTATCATGCAACATAGCACCACAGCACCACACAGCACGATATTAATTTAAACGTAAATATAAAAAAACATTGGAATTGATTATATCAAAAACTTTATATTGTTGTGTTTCATGTCAGCCGTTCCCACGTCGTATATACAGTTAGAATAAATGATACATGAGAGATCCTTTTCAAAGAAATTTGGAAGATTCTGTTGTTCCATTTGCTTTTTTTTTTTTTTTTATTGAAAATCATATCGAGCGTTATCTATTTTTTAAATCAAACCAACTATATGTTAATTAAATATGTACTGTACCAATTACTTTGAACCTTTTTTTTTTTATATTCCAAATCGGATCATTACTAATCGAAATTTTTTTTGGGGGATGGGATATTTACAGCATCAAATATGATTTTGCGACAAAAAAGGATAGCACATTGTATCTCTTCTTAAATTTATATCATAGAAGGGGATGTTAGTGTTCCTTTTTAATGAAAGAACAAAGATTTAATGCAAAAAGCATATTTTACTCATATCATACTGAAAAAAAGGAACAATCATAAATAGAATTTATAACAATCATGTACAATACTATATATACAGTTGTAAATGAATATATATTTATTATTACAAAAAAAAAAAAAAAAATTTCAATTATTTCTCACACCTGGATATTACCAAGGATCCTTAACTCTTGAATCTCGAATAAATTTGGAAAAGTGCGAATAAATGTAGTGGATCATTCATTATTTATGTTGAATTTGATTTTACGTAGTGGAAAAACTCTTCACCAAAGAAATTAATCAATTGGAGTGTATTTACGGTAATCCCTACTCAAACATTCCGTATGTTGTGAATTGTATTACCTTGTTTTGTAAATCCATTAGTTTCTCTTATAAACCAAAAAGAATAAAACATTTATAAAAAAATTCGGAGTTGTTTATTCAATATCTCCGAGATCAGCTGAACGGACGGAAGGAGTTCGCTATCTATGTTTGTACATTGCATAATCGGACAAAAGCATGAGAATAATGGCAAACTCAAATCCTGCTAAGAATATATAATGTACGCGCAAACCTTTTGAGTTTAAATTAGATATCCCATGTATTGAATTAATTGATACCTCTCTTTATTGAGTAAATGAAATGATGAAAAGACTCCCATGTCACAACGAACTCGCAATCTTTATCACTCGTGCCGTTACATGTTTTTTTTTGCAATGTTAAAAAATACAATGACCATATTTTTGGTCAAATCAAAGCGTGACTTGGGAACCGCTTGCAAATGCGTCTGCCTCAGCCACACATTAAGTTCCCCAGCCACTCATTTGAAAAGCTTGTGTGGTGCACGCAGCAAAAAAGGTTAACGGAGAATGGAACTACCGCAGTCTCCAGAACTCCGAAACGCCTTATCAATTACGTCGAATGCTTTTTACGCAAAAGAAGCGATGATGTGTAACTTTACAGTGGGAAATCAGGATCCGTTTTTTCGCGATGCAGAAAGATTTTTAATTCAAATTTCCATAATTGTAACAAGTAAGGCTTGAAACCTCGTCCAATCAAATCTTTGCTATCTGTAATTTCTGGACACATAAATTTTTCGATGGGTTTTCATTCTGTGAATTTATAAAATGTATGAACATTTATTAATTGTGTGACTTTACAGAATTACAAATGGGTGACCTAATAATAACACATAATTGATTATCTATCTTTATTTTTTTTTTTTCCAAAATGGAATTAACTAAAACAGAAAAAATGAACCTGTTCAAGGACATCTTTGCCAGGTTATAAATTCTATTGGTTCCTACAGAGATGAGATTGGGAATCCATCAATAAATTGACCCTAGGGTACTTTAAATTATAAATTAAGCATATATTGACATCAAACCGTAATCGAGATCATCCCGTCTGCGAAAAAAACAACCGGTTTATTATAATTATTTAATTAGAGTAAAAAAAAAAAAAAAAAAAAAAAAAAAGTGATCTTCTTTTGCCAAGGTGCATGAAAAGAATAAAAAATTTAGAATAAAAAATCATTATTTACAGTATATGGTAGGTAATAATCGCATGAAGAAAAGAAGCAAAAGGACCCTTTTTACCAAATCAAGCATGATTTACTTTTAAACATGATTTCCTATAATTTGTTTACGTTGTTCTCGTGAAAATCATAAACTTGAAAAAGGATCACTAAATTGGGTTTACCCCCAAAAATTCGAAATTTAACAGGATTTTATTTACGTTTCACGAGGTTCCAGATTGAATGAATTGGATTGTCAGTCGTGTTAAAGACGCGTAATTCTCTTTAGTTTATATGCTACGGAAAATGGTGGAAATTGTGTAACATGGATTCGTGTCACTGCTATTATTGGATAAGATTTGAAATCATATTTTTCGGAAATAAACTCCGGAAAGACTCAGCATCCAAAAAATTTTCTTTTGTTGTACATCTATAGAATTATTTCAATGGTCTAAAACTTATAATATACATCTGTTGATTTAAATAGATGAGTCATGCATATAATAAATAAATACTATATATAAATGCAGCCTGACAAAACTTTCATTCTTTACTTGAAAAAAAAAGTTTTGATTTCTACGTCTCTTTAATTCTTTTTTGTACATAAAATTTATAAAATGAAACCAGAAGACATAAAAGTACCGTTTCCGCCGCAAATCAATCCCAAAGATATCCTGGAAAAACGAAGGCAAAATCGAGTATCTTCAAAAAGTCCAAATGCATTCTTCATTTATCGTATTGCATATTTGGATCAGTTAAGGTTACATAAACACCGAATTAAAATGACGGACATGTCTGGTTATGTCAGTGCAGCCTGGAAAAAAGAACCATCTCATGTTAAAGCAGAATATAAAGAACTTGCTCGTAAGGTTGGAAGATTAGTTATTGACGCAAGGCAACAAGCACTCATCCAACGCACTACCTCTTCAACGATTAACTCGCAACAATCACACATAAAACAACCTCCTCCTGCTCCAATTCTTCTCGTGCCTCAGCAATACACGAATTTTTATAGTCACGATAACCTTTGCAATTTAAACGATAATCAATACTTCAATAATCAATTACCAATGAATTGGAATCGGATCGATCATTACCCACATTTCTCCACTCAGAATTACTCGCAAATTACGAATTTTGAAGGGAATCACTCGTTTAATAGTAATCAACTTTCGACACCTTTGCCTGATAATATGGCAATTCCGATTCTCAGTGAAGGACATTGTCTTACCTTTGGTCATTTTTCTGACGTTCAACAACAATCGCATTATAACGAGTATAACCATCCTAATGATTTCATCGAGGAAAATATTGGTGTATGAGTTTCCTCAAATAGCTAAGATAAAGATATTAAAATAAAATTAAAATAAAAATTACTTTCTCTTCTTCACCTATTTTTAAATTAGAACATAAATTTTTTTTTGTTTTTATTTTATTTTTATTTTATGATTTATTATTTTTTATGTAAATTTTTGATTATGTAATTAAGCCTCCTATTTTAATATGTTGACTATATAAAATAATAATAATACTAATATATATATATATCAGTATATGATTTTTATCGTTAAAATATGACGTATGAAACAAGTTTTAATTTTTAAGGGTTCATGAATAAAATTTCATCTATTTTAAGGTAGCATGATTTCCCCTCAATTATTTATTATTTTTCCTTATATATATGTAAAAAAACAAAGCCCCAATAATTTTACTTGATTTGAATGTTAAATGGTATGATTTTCGTTTAATGACACGTGATTCGCATGGCGTTAATATTCAAATTTTTATGCACGATAAGGTTTATCCTTAATGTCAGGGAATTAAAAATTTTTTGTGAAAAGCAGAAATTGGATTAGGCAAGAAAACCCCCAAATATAAAAAAAAAAATATTAAAAATCTTTATGCTCTTTATTATGCACGATTTAAAGACGTATAGAATATTGGTGCCATACAGTTAAAGTTTTTATTGAATAAAAACGAGAATGTAAAAATAAATGTAAATAATAAAAGAATTCGAAAAGACTTAAAGCTAAAAAAACTAAGTGATGGTTCGATTGAAAATTTTTAAACCTGAGAAATATTTACAGTTTAGAATGAGATGAAAAACTTTAAACTTGAGAAAAGAATCGTTTTTTATAAACGCGTTTCCTTTTTTTCTGAAAAAAAAAAAAAAAAGTGTTCTCTCTCCCAGAAAACATGATAAATTAATCCTTTCAACTAAAGATGGTACCTATAATTATTTCAAATTTCAATTAAGTTGCAACTCAATTGCGCCATTTTTTTTAATTGCGGTGACCATCTTTACTTTCAACCTTTTCTTAAACCGCTTCTTTAACATATTGTATAATAGATTTTAATGAAACTCATTAATGCGTGCATATATAATATACATCATAATGGATGAAAAACAAATATTTTTAAATGTGTATGATGATTGTATCAAAAAATTGAATATTTGCTTGCGTATTGTTTTGAGGTATTTGGGTCGAAGGAATTCTTACCGATTCACCTTCCACGTAGGGTCGAATATTTATGTTTATGTTTCTTTCAACTTCTTTTTTAACAGAATTGTTACGTTCCAAAATGTTTAGTAAAGTTCATTATTTAAAATTCTCTGAAATTTATTTTTAATACTAATAATTTTATTTAAATAAATAAAAGTTTGGTTTTTAACTGTATTATAATAAAGATGTAAAGATGCTAATTTTAGTCGGAACCTGACTTGAGCATTCAAATACATAAAATATCACTTATAAAAAATAAAAATATATATAAATTATAGACAGCAACGACAGAAGAACGATAAAAATTTCCCGATTAATTAGGTACCATCATCTTGAATTGCTGTTAGTTGTTTTTTTCAATATACAGTATAGTTGGAAGGGTTATTGTTCTAACTTACAAATAGTACGTTATGCAGCATAGAACCCATTTTAAAAATAACATTATCGTTATATTGTAAATTCTTTGTGGAAAAAAATTTGATTCATCATAACCTAATTTATTTATTCACCCTTTATTCCTATTTTTATACCAAGGAGATAAGCCAAGGATCACATTTCCCCTTAGCGGTATCCCTGATTATGCATCATGCAATTAATTATACGACATGAGAAGTTTCGTGATTCTGGATAGATGACAACAATATTACTGTATGTTTTAACGTGCATTATGTATACCCCTCTTTTGTTTTGCTCCAAGATTTTCTTGATGATATCCAAGTGCTGGTAACATTTCAAGTTGACCAACGTTAAATAGCGTGTGTAACACGCCAAGCATATCCCACCAAATAACTACAATCTACCGGAAATTCTTTACATTCTTTCGAACATGAAGTACATGACATCTCCTGAATATTAACATTCATCATACCCTTTTCACTAATTTTAGTTTTATGAAATAAAATTCGATCTCCCCATTGATTTCGTCATTGCTTGAAAATCTTTATTTACATGATCCGAGATAATAATAATGAATGCACCTGTGATTTTACATTACCGTTATTTATGTTGAAATACTGTAGATATATTAGATGAGGAAAAAACAACTCCGATTCAAACTTCCTTTTTTTATAGATATGTTTTGGTACAATTACTTAGGTTAAACGATACGATAAACCTATAATTAGCATGATCAATAATAATAATAATAATAATAATCTATTCGAGAGATGAAATTGACCCGAGTATGCTTGATTTTATTTGGAAAATAAATTAATTACCTTTATTTATCCCTTTAAATAAAATAAACACGCAAAATCGGTAAAGGATAAAAGTTTAAACCTTGTTTTTGTAACAAGGGTTTGTGAACAATTGAGTATAGAGTTCCTTTCTTCCACTTTTGGAATTTTTAAATTTCTTCCATGCAAATTGCTTCTCCTTTTAACGTTACAGACCAGGTTCTGCTCACATGCCTTTTTTTCATTTTCGCTTACCTTAATAGTTAACAAATGATTTTTCTTCACCGAGTTGACGCTGAGATCCTTTACATCTTCACATTTTCCACATGGCAATTAAAAAAGAATACAAATATTCATCATTGTAAACTAAAAAGGAAACTTCTGTACAAATTTGGACAAACGTGCTTGCAAAAAAAAAAATTTTTTTTTCTTTTCTTTTCCTTTTGATCAAATATTTTGTTGAATGCTTGCATGATTACTTTTAAAGCATTTCCATTATTGGTGACGGTGTGACCTTCAGACATTTCCATTTCTCATTATGATTCACATATCGTGTAACGTTAGCGTGGTTTATCGTCATAATCTTCGAAAAGAATTTATCGTTTTGACGAAAGAATTTGGCTAGCGCAAATTCGCGGATGTCTCGGACCGTAAAGATTTTACCTTTGATTATTGATTTTATGTTTTTGACCCTAATCTCCAAAGAAAGAAACGGGAATCAATTACGAAACTGATCAAAGACCCCGTTCCTTAGATCCCATAGTGAATAAGGTTTTTTTTGTTCACAATGAGACTTTATTATCCGCAATTTTGCGTCCGTGATATTTTGATTAGAATTCCATGTTAAATAAAGTTCACTTGTTGAACGTCAAATAAGTTTGCTGTGTCACTAAGTTACTAATGAGAAATCATTATGAATATTTTCAAATACTTGTACTTGTCATATCAGCTCATTCCCGAAAGTCATACAATCTGATAAATCATCACAAAGTATTTAAAAAGGTCGACGAAATGGATCAAGTTTTTTCTTTTTTTTTTTTAATTAATGAGTAACGATATTTCTATATTTAAATTCAAAAACAAACATTAACGTGATTCAAGGTATCATTTTAACAACCACTCCTTCCTTACTTTCGTTAAATCCAAGACTTTACGTCCAACTTGTTGTTAATGGCAAGTGCTTCTTGTACTTTCTCATACTACACCTCCCCCTCCCTCTCCCTCCCTCTCTTTTAATACGTATAAAATAAATAATTTTTAAAGTATTTTATAACTTTGATTGATACTTTTTTGAATCATTCCCTTTAACATTCCCCTTTAACGTTTTTTTTTTTGAATTATGGGTGACAAATTATCAGGTGTTGGTAAAGAAAGTGGTAATAAAAGCTTTGGTGAAAAAGGATCAAAAATTGAAACCAAATTCCCCATAACTAATTCTCCAGATTTTGTTCAATATGAGAGAAATGAAAGTTCTGCAACCCCTTCAAGTAATTCCGTCGACCAAAGTAATGTAAAACGACAATGTACCGGAAGTAACCTTCTCGTGAATCCTCCATTTCCACCAAATGTCGACCCGAGTGCTTTGGCGATTGACCTCTTGAATAACAAGAAAACGTCCAAGAAATTGTTGAATGAATTTTTCATATTTCGTAAGGAATTCGTTCGAGAACTTAAAAGACAGAACCTTCGTCCGAGACAAACCAAGGTATCCACTTTAGCATCTACTTCTTGGCACTTGCAACCACCTAGCGTTAAAGATGAATACAGGAGGTTGGCACGAGAAACTGAAAGGTTTTTGATGATCGCTCGCTCGAAAAAACATGAGGATAGCAAATCGACCAAGACGGAATCTATCAAATCTAGTCGCACATCTCCGGATCCCGCACCGGATTCTACATCCATCAAACCTTCATCTGCTTTACCTGTATCCAATCCCAACAATCTCCAAATATCCGTCTCACCTCAAACATCACATTTTGAACATCAATTGTTTCGAACGTATGATGCCTTAAACCCTTCTGTATTAAATCCTTCCTTGCGACATACCACAACACAACTAGCGTCGGATCTTCAGATATCACAACCGAGCGTTTATGCGTCAAATAATCCATTAAATTTTGAAAGGGTTGGTGTCAATTCGGGCGACAGATCGATCCAGCTAGATACTTTTGAAGGGATTTTTCTATATGGTCAAGGTAACGTGAATTCGATGCCTGCAGGATGTCAAAATTTAGGAAATAATATTCTGAACTTGGGCAACCTTGATACTTTAGAACATCAACATTTCTTACACCTGAGAACGTCGGAACCGTATGATTATAGGAATACAATGTCATATCATTCACAACGACAAAGTTATCCGGAATTTCTCGAACCTTCTTGGTCAACTTTAGGTGATAACCTCTCTCAATTTACCGATATGTCTCCCGTCAATCGGCTCGTATCTGTAAGTTCATCTGGGCAACATGATTATCCGAGCCCTTATCAAAGGCAATACGTTGAAACTTCCATGATAACCAGAAGTTTGGAAGCCGAAAAAGTACCAATAGTACCTTCTCAAAGGTATCGTAATCGTAACGCACCATCGGTTCAAGGGACAAACATCGACACGTCAACTTCTTCTTCTGTTCAGTCGACCAAAATTCCTTTGGAAATTTTGCGAGGGATGACTCCCTCGCCTTAGATATATTTGAAAAAAAGTATCATCGTTTTCTCAAAATTTATTAACCACGACCATTTTTCAACATGTAAAAGCTTTATTACTTCGATATGACGGTATGTCAAAAAAAAAAAAAAAGAAAAGAAAAGAAAAGAAAAGAAATGAATGATTCGAACACAAAAAAATTAAAAAAAATTCGTTGTTATATTATTGGATTCAACCATTAAGAATTTAGATAAGGATACAGTATATAAGGTTAATTAATTATCACAAAGAAAAGAAAAAATAAAAGTTTGTTTAATTGTATTGTATGTATAACGATAATAAGTACCAAGTTAATAAGCAATAAATTAAGAATCGGATCTCGTCAAATTAATATTCCGGTTGACCTTGTATAAAGTTCAAATATTATCTCTCTAATCTTGATCTTTGATGATGAAGATAATTATTAAGGTTTCATTTTTAGACATGAATTCTTTTTTTTTTATTTTTTTCTTGGAATCAGAGTTATTCTAAGACTATAAAAGACAAAGTATTATTTTCAAAGAGCATGAATATCATATTGTAATACAATTTAAGAGGCAATGATGTAATCCAAGAAATGGACAAACAACGCGATAAGTGAGCATGCAACGCGCGGGTAAATCCTCTTGTTTTAACGAATTGGGAATAAAGCGTGTAAATGATGAGATTAAATTCATCAATAGCCGAGATTGAAATGAAATTTCAAAATCATTTAAGGTTAAGCTTTATGTAATTAATATTGCATTATTTATCAGACAATCTGATCAAATCAGACCTGTGCGAAATAAAATACATGATCAATTGACAATGTATTTGCACACTTTAAAAGAATATGTATTTATGCGAGGTCGCAAACAATTATTGATCATAGATGCCACTAAATGGTGACACCTTTGATGCAATTTAATGATTTTCAAAAAAAAAAAAAAAAAAAAATGAATTATTAATATTAAACACGTTGTAAAAATTGTTTCCTTTCATTAATATCCGTTTCTCCTGTTTCTCATCGAATTTAACGGTTAGTCTCAAACCTTTTGAGGGTAAACATTCATGCAAGAGACATCACGAATTTCAAAGTCAACGAAGTAATTTGTTAGGTTATTTAACCGAGATGTAACTTATTGC
Source organism: Funneliformis caledonium (assembly GCA_910591825.1). Taxonomy (NCBI): domain Eukaryota; kingdom Fungi; phylum Glomeromycota; class Glomeromycetes; order Glomerales; family Glomeraceae; genus Funneliformis; species Funneliformis caledonium. The sequence continues at coordinate 20,186 of CAJVPQ010000061.1, forward strand.
CATTAATTTATTGTGGCGCAAAATGACTTTAATGAAATCTTTAATGTTTCACACCCGAAGAAGTCTTATCCTTATTAATCAAAGTTATTGTTAATCGCCATTTTGAGAGATGCTTGGCTAAATTAGTATTTAGTATTACCAACCTTAAATCTGGCCGATTTTTTTTTATTTTTTAAATTTCGTTAACAAAGAAAAAAAGATTAAAAATTTTGTTCTTCCAAAAATTTAATAAATCTTTTTAGGGATCATAAATTGTTTATCTTCGTCATTATGTTGCATTTATTTACTTTTTGGAACTTGGATTTGTCATGAATGTTTGCCTGTAACCAATGAACAAATGATCTTCAACACCACGTACTTTCATTCTTATTTACCAAGCAAAGGGACAAGATTTAAATTCTCTTGTTATTTATTACATTGTCACCTCCTAGGTGTCTTTTGCAGAAAGCTTCATATCATTTAAAACTAGCAAATTTAAAATTCCGTTCAAACTCTTGAAACTCGGCACGTGTATTTGTTGTGTGGACAAGCCACGATCATGTGACTGGGTTTTTATTGATCCGGCAACAGCGGTGGCGGGTGGTCCGGCCGATAGTCAATTTTTTTTTTTTTTTTTTGTAAAAAGAAAAACCATTGGATGGCGAACCATCCACATTTCTTTTACCCTTACTTGAAAAGAGCAAAAGGGAGATCTTATACTTTATGGCAGAATTTACGACCTAATATGGAACATCTTTTATATCAAAATTTGAATTCGTTTATGACACCCCAAACAAATAAAAATATCAACCTCAGTGAAGGTGGCGTAAAATCAAATTAGTGAGCTGATAAATAATTGATCTCGTTTTTCTTCCAAACCATGCAACGTGAAGAATATTACATATTACATAAAAGATTATCCTGCAAACAATAAATTTATGATTGTCGCACACAGAGTCGATCAACAATTTTTATTCTTCTATAAAAAGCGAACTAAAAACCAAAAGGGTTTGAGTACCGACAGGTTATCACTAAAAGAATTCAAATTATATTAGCACAATTTTTTTTTTTTTTTTCGCCAGCAAAAAAAAAAAAATATTAAATAAAAATATTATAAAAGGAAACAATTTTCACAACGAATTTTGACATTGATCTTTAATAAATTGAACTCTTCATTTTTTTTTTTTTTCAATCATTATTTTCTATTGTTACTTCAAAAAAATCGTTGGTAAAGATGACATTTGACAACACTCATTTGATCAATTCACAAAATGGTGAATTAATTTTACATCATGTTCCCCCTCAAGACATTCAACTTCCCTACCCTCCCCCATTTATTACCGTCTCAGATTTTATTAATAAAAGGGAATCTTCTGCAAGAATTTTTCGAAAGAGTCCGAACGCATTTTTCATATATCGTAAAGCTTTCACAAACTACCTTACTCTCCTCGATTACAAACTAACGATGATCGATGTGTCCAAGTTGGTCAGCTATCGCTGGAAGAATGAAAGCGAAGAAGTGAAGAAGGCATACATGAAAATCGCAAAAGAAATCGATGAAGAGCTAAAGGAAAAAAGAAAGCATGATAAAGTATGCCCGGTCGTCTGGAAAGTTGATAAAAAGTCCAAAAAACAGAAGCGGAACTCTAAAAAATGTTCAAAGAACAACTCTACGAGTGACTCTTTAACCGATCTCAAAGGTGCCGCCGCAGATACAACAGAGATTACGTACGAATTTCAAAATTGCCCTATTTCCGAAAATCAAAAAACTTCACGATCACTTGACAAAGTGAACGTGCAATCCAGCTTTGAAAATTCCCTGAATCCTGTCTCTTATCCGTTAGTAGAATTTTCTGGAATGATTTCAGGAGGGGATGTTAGAAGTTTTGACCACTCTTGCGGATCTCCATCCAATGATTCAGAAGAGGAATACGCTTATCACTTAAACGCTTGCGATCAAAATTTGTATCCGGTTTATTGTACCCGAATGTATCCGATCGAAAATCAAATTAATCCTCAAGTCTTGGAATACGATAATTTTGTTAATTACGATCTTCATAACAACTTCCTTCTTCAACATAATTGGAATCTTAACAATTTAAGCGTTATTGATTTATGTCCACTACAAGAATATAGTGAATATCATCATTAAGGAACTTTTTTTTTAAAAAAAAAAAGAAAAAAAAAAAAAAAAAAAAAAATTTTAAATAATAAGAATTTTCTAAGAAAATTTATTTATGAAATATATATATATATATATATATGCTTTAATTTAAAAAATAAGTGTCACTACATATTACATACATACAATGTTAAGAGACTATAAAAAAAAAAATTTTTTTCTTCACTTTATGTTCAAACATAATCATATGATCATGTAATATATTTTATGTATATCAAATTATTGAGAGTGATCCAATTTTTAGAGTTATCCATGCATTCTATTTATTTTGCAGCATATGTTTCATTATTTTGTCGAGTGAATGTAGATAATCGATTGAAATCGATACGCGTAATAAAGTACCTTTCGTGTACAAAAAGAGCGTCGTTTTTTTCCCCATTAAAAATATATTGCGGATATCAAATCGTTATATTATTTTATTTATGTTACCAACCACCTAAATAGACATATGAACTCCCATTTGGGAACGTTCTAAAATCGTTTGAAATGAAATTTTTTTTTTCAAAAATCCCTTTCCTATTATAGGACTACGAGTAATATCATAACAATACGTTATTAAAAAATATTTATTTACACGCGTTTATATTATAATTATATAAAGAGGAAACAATCAAGCGGGATCTCCGATGACCAAGTTGGGTTAGTTGAGTTAAAAGTTTCGCAAAATCTTTATCAAATAAAACCAATTTTACGCCTTATTATAAAAAATTAAATACACGTTATTTTATATAATTTGTCATCTATGATCAATATGTGATAAGAATTTCTTACTATAAAGTTTTAAATAAAATATAACGCGTTAATTATAACCATATATATATATATATATATTTATTTTCTATTTTATTGTGTTCATATGTGAAACCCTTAATTGTTAATTGTTTACATATGATATTATCTAAATTATCGAATCCTCAATATGTTATTAAAGGAACAAAGAAAAATAAAAAAAAAAAAATGTTACAAGTGAATCACATTATCAAAAAAGATAAATTAAATGGCTAAATTTTCTTGATAATGATCAATGGGAACCAAATAGGAATGACCTGTGAAAATGTAAGCTTCCAAAAAAAAATTCAAACAATGAGCCAAGAATAATTGCAGCTGAATTAAAAGAATAAAATATGCATCGGCGATTATAATCCGTAGTTAATCAGCCAGGGGGAACCGTACGCGAAGAGCGACAAAATAGTTCTATGTTTAGAATGCGCTTTGTTTATGACATTAACTTCTTTTTGTACACGAATTAATTTCGAATTCGGTAGTTCCCATACTTTTGAACTTAAGTTCTCTTTTCAGCTGATAATCTTGTAACAGTGAGGGAACAGAACGAATGAAAATATAAATAACAAGGTTATGATGAAAAGCAAATGATGGATTGTTTATGTAAATCATTCTTTGTTTGCATGAAAATTCGTCTTATTTTTCCTTTTGAAGACTGGTACAATCATCTTAAAACTTACATTTTTCGGTGTTGTAATCCGTTGTGCTCATAATTTTCTTTATGTGATCTTTTTTTGATTTGAATTATTCATTTTTTTTTTTTTTGTACAAATCTTTGTGCAACAAACATGATTGTTTTGTTTAAAAAAATTATATATAAAACAAGAATAAAATCATCATGCACGATTTCATAATTTTACATTGTCATTCTCCAAGAGAATGATATCATTACGTCACCCGTTAGTATCACGTGCATGGTGCGGTGGCAAATTCGAACAACAAATGATTCTTATGCATGTCGATTGCATTGCTTGTGCTTTATTTAGCAATTTAAAAATATCTTGGTGGTAGCACCTTTGAGGTTTAGACCAAACAATTTACTTTTTAGTTGTAAAAATACATGTGGCTATGTAATGCCACTTTTCGTTTGGTAGAATTCGGGGTGTCAAAATTATTTTTTTTCTAAATCGAGAAAATCAATTATAACTGGATCGACGAGATACTGCGTTATAGCGTAAGTCAAGGAAAACAAGTCTCATGTCCAAGTAATATGATGAATTGTTTGAGTTGAACTGTTTTTCCGTATACTGAAAACGATCGTCACAAATTACGTTTGAGAAAAAAAAAATAAAAAAAAAAAATAAAAGAACTAATTATCGTCTTACATGACCTAATATATATGCAACTGTTTTAAAATAGATTTGTTATCTTATTTTGGATCAATTGAATTCGGAATGACAAAAATAAATTTGAATTAATACTTTTTTTTTTTTTAATTAAAAGTTTAATTTAATTGATAAGTTTGATGTACTATCAGATTTGGAATTCACCATTTTTTTTTTTTTAATACTTCCAAATCTTCTTATTATTTGTCATACATGCGCTAACTTCCTTTTTTTATGTTAGCATGAGATTATATTATTTATTACTCTGGGTAAAAACTTTGGAAAAAAAAAAAAAAAAGATATAAAATTCACCTTCGTGGAGTTTTTTCCCTTCAGTTTTTTGAGTTGAAATTCGTATAATATCTTTACAATTTCTCAAAAAATTTATATTCACGCCTTTTTCTTTTAACGTCATATAATTTTTCGTTCAACGTTTTCAAATTCTCTTTGTTTCTTTGTCCAATGGATTATTTAAAGACCGAAACGCACGACATGTCTTGTTCAAATAAATGTTTTCAAACTACCAAGAAAACACCTTTAATAACGCTCCCGTATCCGCCTACTATCAAAGCTTCCGACATCGTGAATAAACGCAAACCTTCCAAGGTTACATCCAAGAGTCCCAATGCCTTTTTGATTTATCGCAAAGCGTTCCTAGAACAGCTTTCAAATTTAAAACACAATCTAAGAATGACCGATGTCTCAAAGTTGGTTAGCGGTTACTGGAAGAATGAACCGAAATATGTGAAGGACGCCTATCGTAAAATAGCGCAAGATGTGGAAATCGAATTAAATGAATTACGTAAGCAAACCGTATCCTACAGGATTATATGGAAGAATTCAAAGTATTCGGCTGTTCGTAAACGAAATCAAGGAAAGGCGGCAAAAAGTCAAGAAAGTAAGCCTGAAACGATTAATTCCAAAAAAGCAACACCACCAAACTGTGGAAATGTGTTTTATCAGTTTGTACCCACAGCATTTCCTAATGTCGAATTCACTAAACCTTCCAAAAAGAAGCCCAAAGAGGTTGTTGCACCAGCATCAGATCTCTTACCTGAGAAACCTCAGCAAGAATTAGAGCAATCATTTGATCAGTATATCAATTATCCGGAGGGGGATAGTAATTTAGAAATCGATTTGCAAGTTACAAACGAATGTAACCAGCCTATACAGCAAGATTATGTTTTCTTTGAGCAGCTGCAGCTGGATTGGTACTTACAAAACTTTTACCCTACTTATGGAACACAAGTATAAATTTTCTAAGCAATCTATTTTGATACATCGTTAAAATCTGAATTATTCAATTAATTTTTTTCCTATAATTATTTATGTAAATATATGCGCTTTATCTTCTTTTCTCATATGATTTTTTTTATTGTTTCGCATTTTCTTTGTTTTTATTTTTTTTTTGTTTGGGGACCCCCCTCCCCTTTTTATTATTTTCCTAATCAAAAAACAAGCCAGATTTACCACAAATGGAATTCGTTCCGTAATTGTAATATTTCCCCCTTTTTTCTTCTTTTAAAAAAAAAAAAAAAAAAAAAAAAATGAACCTTTTATACATATATTATTTATCATCAACTCTTTGTAAAATAAAATCGTATCTTGTTAAACGAGCTTTTCAATTTTACCTTTCTCGATGAGATTTGTCAACATAAAATAATTAATATTATGTAACGCAAAAACACTATTATTTTTTGCCTAATTCACGTCTAAACAATTTAGCCACAATGTATGCAAGAGACATGTAAATGGTGAAGTTTTTGCCGACCTGGTGGCTATTGTTAACAAATATGGTAGGATTACCTGCACCAAAAAAAAAAATGGTTAATTGTTTCGAAGTAAGAATATGCATAAATTTTAGTGTGTTTAAAATTAAAACCAATAAGAAATTCTTGGTATTATCATGCATACAGTTTTTCTTTTTTCATCCGAAATTGTTAGGAACCAAACATTTAATTTTAACAAAATAAAAATTCTTTAGTTTCCTGTTTATGAAACAGAAGGGAAATCCATAATGTAAACCTATTTGTGCATCAACGACCATAAGTACCTATCGATCTTCCCTCCAATGTATCAATGCGTCATTAAAAAGTGGCTGCATTTGTTTGTTACTTTGTTTGTAATTCATGTGGCTGTTCCCTGATTGCGAGATTGTTTCCTTATATAAACAAGGTTTCGGCTGAATAAACAAAATCGGTTAGAGACCATTTGTTATTATGTGACGTATTATTTGTTTTCGCGCCTATCCTAACCTGGTTATGTGAAACTTTGGATCAAAAGATTGACCGAGATGAAAAAAATGGCTTTTATGTTGGGTGACATTAAAATGAATTTGTCAGCAACGAAGCTTGTTCACTTATTCGCTACTTGTATGAACAAGTATTGGCAAATGGTAATTCCTGGGCAACTTTAAATCTCGGTTATACGATTTCAAACATTCAAAAAAGAACTCTATATATATCGTTAAACTTTATTTCAAATCTTGTGTAATTGTTGTGTTCTAAGGATTCCAAGAACTCTCACATTCTTTTTGCTCAGAAATCTTTATCATCTCTTTCCACCTATCCATGTATAGACTCGGAAAGTGTCGGATGTTTATAAGACGACGATTGCCGAGTTTTACCGATTTCTCGCGTACCCCGATTTAGATTTTCAGAGATCGTCTCTTCTGATATTTTTATTTTATTTGTAAAGTTTTATTTATCTTGACAAAAAGCTACATTAACATGAATTGTTATCTAACAATAATCATACTTGCTGTGGGCATTTTTTTTTCTTTTCAAAAAGGAGGTGTCGTGACGCAAGTTAAATTGGAAGGCCAATTACGATTGTGGCATTTAACTTTCATTGAATTTCACGTTGCTAATTGTTATGCACCTAGTTCATGTAGCAATATTTCTGGAATTATTCCAGATTTGAACATACAATTGTTAGAATCACCATTTTAAAATTGTAAACAAAAATAAAAAGACCTTAATATTTCATTAAGGCATGAATTCATTTTGTACATTATATTCTGACATCGAGCGAAGATTACGCCCACCCACATAATTGAACCCAATCAATTGTTGGAAAGTGCTACGTCCGATTTCTGGAGATGTTGGGGTATCTATTTATAGACCTGATCGTTCTTTAAAAGGCGTACGTCAAACAATTAATCAAATCTCGATATCATAAACAAACGTCTTGAAACAAGTTCGATATAATCTCATGTCAATGGGTGTTGTTCTTGCCTCCCAAATTTGGTCACATCGCGAACGTTTTAAAATTCGAAGGTGCCTACGATATTTACGATTGATAAATCTGGTTCGAATTAGCAGTCATAGATTAATTAATGTATTGAATGCCAACCGATAGCAAGTTCGATAAACATTCTTATAAACATATTTTCATGAAAAAGATAAATCTCAATTTGAAACCGTACTTGAGCATGCTTTCCGAATCGAGAATTAAAGTTTTTTGTATATACAATAAACAATGATACAACATAAATGAACCATCGAGAAGAAAATAAAATAATTGCCCATCATTATGTGATTCATTCATTCATAACCGTATTTAATTTTTATTTATTTATATTTTTTTTTTATTACATCATTTTGAGGTTAATTCTCTCTTTCTTTGACTTTCAGCTCGGTTCGGTTAGAACCTTAATCAATCAATGTATTTTGAATTTTCATGGATCAAAAAAAAAAAAATGTTTTCAGCGTTGGCATACAAAAATGAACCTTAAAAAAATCATCCCTTCAGATGTCCGATGACACTTCGTTATTTTGAAAAATAATAAAATAAATAAACAAATAAATTTGTTTCTGGTAGGTTTTTTTTTTTTTTTGGTTCCTCGTCTATAATTTCTGAAAATACCAAAAAATAAATATTAAATAAATAAATTAGCTACTTAAATAAAAAGGTCTATAATAATACTGTAACAAGACATTCCGCATTAAATCAATAAAACCAAAGAATCAAAACAGGAGATTCTATATTAATTTCCCGTAAAGATAAATTGAATGACTCGAGAGAAACAAACAACAAAGATCTCTAACGTCAACTAGCGTGAAATCAAATGTTGAAACATCAGAGATGTAAAAAATTATTATGAATTCCCTAAATCGTTCATCAGTTTTGAAAATAGAAATCTTTTAAGTAAACAACTACAACTGGTATTTGAATAAAAACTAATCAAAGGATGAAAACTCATGTTAACTGTAATGCGTAAGTGAGCGCGGAAAAAAATCTCCATTAGAGAAAATGAATTTGGGGAAATGCATTTGGTTCAATCGACCCATAATTGGAGAAGATCTCCTCCTAAAAGTTTTGAAGTGTTTCATAATGCCGAAATAAGAATTCGGAAGAAAGAATAAATTTTTTTTTTTTTTAAAAAAAAATTGCCATCTTTGTGAATTATGATGTTAATAAACCTTTATTTTGTCATATTTTGATATGATTAAAAAAAACGTTTTAAATATCAGAAAATTTGAATATTTTGAAATCATGGTCGTAAAATTCTTTTTTAAAAGTAGTGAATTTTTTTTTTTTATTTTTGTTTTGTTTATTGTTCATAGCTTTCAGATTATGTTCTTTTGCAAACAAACATTCAAGTTATTATGAACAATGATGGCTGTAAAATTTAAAAGCCGTAATATTAAAAAAAAATTTCAAAAAGAAATGTTTTTTTGTGAAACAATTGTGACCTAGAATTCAAAAAAAAAAAAAAATTCTCAAATTTTGATTGGGAATCGTTGAAAAATGACGAAATTTCGAGAATAATACATATCAAGAAAGGAATGTAGTTGCCATAAGATTTAGCCATAAATTCTCGGTTAGATCCGCACAATTAATCAACTTATGATCAACTTATGACGTGTCTTCGATTTTTTGAATTCATTATGTTGTGGCGCGATGGCGCAGCACGTGATTTATGTTCGTCCCCTCCAATAAATTTTTCTTGGATTTGCCGTGCTCTTGTATTCCATTTATTATCCTTTTTATCGAAAAAAATTCATATTTTGTGTCGCGAAGCGCTCTTTGTTCAAATCAAATATGTAGAACAAGTCAATGAATGATTCAAGCATATTTTATCAAATGAATCGCGGTCGCACTAAAATAGCAATCATTTCGCGTCACCAAATTCCTGATTTAAAAAAAAAAAAATATTGTCCCGTTATAAATCACTCTTTAGGATTTTAAGAGACGATGATTTTGATAAAGTCAATGCGGAAATCAATTGAAATGAAATTTTATGCGTAGATTAAATTAATAAATGCAAAAAAAGGAATTTGTGATTGCCAATGATCCCGCCCTGATAATAACATCAATCAATCATTCATTTATGTAATTTACAAATCCAAAAATGAAAACGGACTTGGACAATTTGGAAATGAAAGAGATTGTATCTTACATTATTCGTGGTTCATTTAATGCGTGAAATTTGAAAACTCCGAATAATGGCATCTAAATCTTTGATTTCATTATCTCGACTGTATTTGGAAATTTCACTTTGATACGATAACTTTAAATTATTATGCGCGTATTAACTTTGAAATAATGATTAGAACGGTAAATGCCGACATCTCAATAACGTTATGCATTTTCAATTACAAAAGTAGAACATGCAAAAAAAAAAGAACATCTGATTTACTTCATCGCTCGGTTTAGGTCTATAATATGAACATAAAAGGTAGATTATGAGTTTTACAATGATCCTAGATCACGATACCCCGAAACGCGCTAACGAATAATATCGAAAATCATCGAAATCAATGCATCTTCCACATATTGAATCAAAGGAATTCGCGATAATAAAAGCAAAGGTTAATGACTTATTATGTATGGTGGGTTCCTTTGAACAGAACAAATTAAGCGTAATAAAGAAATCCAGTTCCCTTTTTTTGTATAAATTAACTTTTCGCCGCCGGGTGGATAAAAAAAATCCATTGAATTCAAAATTCAAACGCCAACTATTTAATTTACCCTTTCCTTTCTTGTGTTCACGTAGATTTCCATTCTTGAGCTTTAAAAAGAAGTGCGATAACTAACTAGTCACAAACATTAAAATAATAACGCGTCTTCTGATCAACTCGATAGTATGGTAGGTAAAGTTTTCGAAATCCATTGAAGTGGTCTACAAGATAAGGGTAGAATAGATTTCGCGCATTAAATCGCTTTTTTTTTTAAAAAAAAAGAAAAAAAAAAGATGAAAATGAAAAATGAATTGATTTAACATGCTTAACATGACACCTCACGAATTGAGATGCCAAAATACGTAAATAAAATAATGCGCGCAAACTAATGAAAAATGCTAACTTGTGGAACAAAAAATCGAGTATCAATCATATTTTGATCTTATCAAGTTAATTTCAAGGTCAAATGACAAAAATATATTTTAAAAAACGTAAAGAGAATCGCGTTGTACGTTACATTTCAGAATCAAGAAGATAGATACAATACGTTATTATTGATAATCTTTTTTTTTTTTTTGGTTTATTTGGTTCAAGTTTTAACAAATAGATGTAAATCAAATCACGTGAATTTTTGTCCAACGTTGCATGCCAAATTTTGAAAGATATAAAGTTCGCAATTGTTGTTATTTGAAAATCCGTCGATTTGAAAAGATAAGAACTGATCACAATTAAATAATATATTGTTGTTAAATTTCGTCGTTGAATACAATCAATTTTTATTCGACGGGACAAAGATTCCGTCAAATCTTAACTTTATTTGTATATTAAAACAGAATATTTATTTATTTATTTTTATATTTTATATTTATTTATTTTTTTTTTTACGATCACCTAATTTATTTTCGTGACGAGAAAGATTTTCTTTTTTGGAATTTCTGTATAAATTAAAATTGTTATACGTCAAATTGCCTTTTTATATTATAATCAGAATCATCGGAGTTTTTAATTCCATAGAGTAGGAAAGATAAATCTTGAGATTTCTTCAATAATATAAATATCCATCATTCTCACTCCTCTTACTTTGGTCAGTAGGGATAAAAAAAAATTCGATTTCGATACACATCTTTCTCCTCTAATAGCAAAAATGAGTAGAAAGTACTCAGTCATTCGCCCAACTCGAAACATGAAAAAGAATCGTAATGAGCCTATGGTAGAAATACCGGATTTTGAGATTCCGTTTCCTCCAAAAGTAACGGCGCAAGAAATAGTGGCGCAAAGACCTCCGTGTAAATTAGGATCGAGGCCACCAAATATCTTCTTTCTGTATCGAATGAATTATATTAAAGCGCTAAAGAAAATATTACCAAATATTTCGATGAGACCTTTATCTAAACATATAAGTGAATCTTGGAGACAGGAACCCGAGGATCGTAAGGAAGCCTATAAAGTTTTATTTGATCAAGTGGAAAAGGCTTTAGAAAGCCGTAGGAGACAGGATCTAATTTTGGTTTCAGAAGACTTTCCTAAAGTTCCTAGAAACAATGCTAATACAATGTCAACGAATGTTGAAGAAGGCAACAAGGAAACTAACCTCCAACAAGATCCGCAAACATTTCCAGAAGGCTCGATCTCTACTCAGTACCCTAATCCGCCAGAACTATTAAATTTGACACCAACGTTTCCCTTATTTTATAATTATGATCTAAATACTTACTTTTATTATGACGATTACTTTTATCCTTATGAGTATTATCCAGTCCCCTATGACCAAAGTAATATGTAAAACATTTTTTACACAAATGTTCTTATTTTATTTTTTTTTTCGTTCATCTCGTCGTATTTTATCGTATTTTCGCTTTTTATTTTCGTTTTTTTTTTTTTTTTATCGCAAAATCGTAAAAACGAAATTTATATTTTTTTAAGTTTATGAGGAAAAAAACAAACAATTAAGTATGATAGGTATACACATAAATAAGTTTTAAGAATTAAGTTGTTACATTTATTCGCGTATCTTTACGTTTTTTTTTTTTTTTTTTTTTTTTTTCGTATAATTATTCGCTAGCAAAAATCTTTTTCAACAAAAATTTTTTCGTATTGTTTAAACAAAATAAAAACGTTTTTAAAAAAAAAAGTTTGCGTTCAAACTTTAAAAATTACCGTATAAGCATCTTAGAATGAAAGTTTCGATGCAATGTTAATGATCATCATTACTAAAATCGTGTGTTATAAAGAATAGGTTCTTACATCATACATACCCAATTTCAGCATTTAAAATCCCTTAAAATTTCGGAATCAGGAAAGTGTCAAATGTTGAAAAACGAAATATTTCTGCCAAAGACGAAATTTTTCTCGAAATTAGTTTCATACCGATTTATGCATTTTCTAAATTTATCACGACAATCGCAGTTTGGACCAAAAAAATCCGAAAATGGTGTAGCTTATTTATTATCTATATAGGGGTCTACATTTTTCTACATTTTTCTCATTTTCTGGTAAGTTTTTCACCTTTGAATTGTCATATATTTGTAAGAAATCCTTTTGATAGTATCGAAAATTTTAGTATCACAATATTATTTGAACAGCGATTTATATACTTTAATGACATTAATATTATTATTATAATATATTGTTTTTCTCAATTTTTTTTTTTATTATCAAGAAATTATTGTTCAACATATTTAACGTACATAATATATACTGTATTTACTGTATTGCTCAAACCTTTTTTAATAAAATAGAATGTCACTTTCTTAGCGGTAGCCATTTCACCAATCTTGTGGAATTCCTGACAATTCGCAACCTTTGAACCGGTTTTTTTTTGTCGGGAACCTTAATTAAAATTCGTTGAAACCAATTTCTTTTCATTGGCACAATCCTTAACACCAAACGGGAAACTTTTTTAAAATCTTTTGGGGTATGACTGATATCAACATTTTGTTTCTTCATCACCCATTAATTAGAAAATTTCTTTCGACATATTCCGATGTGGCTAATTGACGTCATTTACCGAAATCGCCATTTCACGACTATTTCACCGACATGACAATGTTAACGGTCACATTTTATTTTATTTTTTTTTTCTAAGAAAGTTAATTCAATTAGAACGATTCGTATCATTTGGATTTCCGATATATATTGATTCAAATGTAACAAGGAGGCGCAGTTAGACGTGGTCGCTTCGTTTCAAACAAAGCTGTCGTTGGCTTTGCCATTCGGGTTTCGATATAATGGAGATTTAGCGAAATGGGTCTGTTAAATGGAGATGTCGGAGTCGGTTAAAAACCGTCGAGGAAATGGTTCGTCGACAAAACATTGGTTACTGATGAATTCATTATATCTGGATTTCCGTGATGAGTTATAACTTTGTATTTCTATGTAACGAAAAAAAAGAAAAGAAAAAGAAGAATATACTTTATATATATCGTAAACTAATGATTTTCACTTTTACAACATATTTCATTATCATATAATACAAATGAAAATGAAGGGAGCGTATCCAAGAATCTTTTCTTTTTCATCGGTGACGGGAAAATGGAGATGTATGAAAGTTGACTTGGAAAGAAGATTAATAACCTTTGAACAAAGTTTCAAAATTTGGCTCTGGATTACCTCCTCTTTATTGGACAAGGTCCGATTACTTATCGACTTTCCTTCGTCCGTTGATCGCCTTGGTTTTATTTACCTCGACTTTAACCAAAGGTCTTCCATTTGTTTGTCAGTGGGCAATCATTTCGGATTCCGCAGCAAAGGCATGTCATCATATGCAAAAAAATAAATTGTTGTAAATAATAATAACAAACAAAATCCTGTTTGTGTAATGACGATTTAACAGTTTAACAAACAACCCTTTATTATCGAAACTGTTTTTTATTTATTTATTTCCTATAATGGAATGTTAATAGCGACAATCCTTTCTATTTCTTGATTCAATGTACTCAATTGGGTTGATATATAAAAAAAAATGAATAAATTAGACAACTTTCAATAACAGAAAAAAAATGTGAACCCTCGCTAATTCATCTCCATTTATAATTAAAACTTTATATCAATCAAAAGATGGAGCCGGATGTATCCTTAGGAACAAAAATCATAGTATCATTCATTTCTATAACATTCATGGTAGGTGGGGGGGGGGGGGGGGGGGAGAAAAAAAAAATTAAAAAAGGAAAAGTTAATTAATATTCTTCTCAATATAGGCTTATTTACATAATTCATTCATTTCCATAATAAGGTTCAAAACACAAAGGAAAATGCGTCAAATTTCATTAAGATAGTATTTACATGGAGCGGGTCTCTTAAATCAATAATGGAATTCATTTTATCCTTAAATCCATCAACATATCAGCGCAAAGTAACAATTTACGTCTTGTCAGGTACAACCTTACTTTTTAAGGCATCCTTAACCCTATTCATGTTAGGGAGACCAAGACAAATCATGAAGAATAAATGTGAACAAATCGTTGGTGTCGTATTGATTTTCATTTTCATCAGTTTTTATGTAAGTGAATTTGTTTATCATTTCCACACTTTCTTTGGAATAACGTTACCTTCACTTACGCCCGATGTAATTTAACAGGTCACGAATATAGCGTTACAAAATCCCGTCGTAATAATATATGAAGATACTCAAAAATGCAATAATTATAATTCATTGTATTGTTCAATCACGAGCTTTGGTACAATCATCTGTGAGTTTGTAATTGATACCTATGTTCTTTCTCGTCTTGTAAACATTTTTGTCAAACAAAATCCAGTAGAAGGGTTCATAAATAATTCAATAATGGGGTTAAATTTAATTAGATTGACTTTTACCGTTTTATCGCATTTATTTTTCGCTTTAAATATGATTCAAGTATTTGATAAGTTTGAAATTGGTTCGATCGTGATTTACGTTATCGGCGCCATCATTCGAATTATTCTCGTATATACAATCGCATCCGATTCTGATCAAACAAGGTTCTCCAAGTTTAGTAATGAAGGTAATAATGATAATTTAAACGAAATAATAGCGACGGGAGATGATCGATCACCCGTCATAAGGTTGTCCACTTTAGACGATCAACGAGATGAAGAAGAAATGGGAAAAATTGACTTCTTTAAAAGAAGCACATTTTTACATTGGCCATTTTTGGCACACCAATCTCCTGACGATAATAAAGATCCCGAGGAAATTCAAGAGAATCATCGACAGCAAACTTATTTGACGATGGAATCTAACAATCATGAAATGGGTAAACAAGAATTTGGAAGCAGGGCTTACCTACAACAAGAATCTCGAGATAAAAATCCCTTATACGATCTTTACGAGAGTTATTATCAAGATAGTAACGTTATTTCTGAATTCCTTGACTCGGATGGGGGGATCGAACAACAAGAATATATTCATGATGATGCGTTAACGATACCTGAACCCGTCATTAATGATGAGAGAGTATCTTTAACTGACAATGAAGATTTTGATAATTATCCCGAAAATGAAGGATACGAGAAACCAACATTTTATGGCGTTGCATTCTAAAATAAAATATGTAAAGTTCAAAATTTTTTACAACATTAATAAGGTAGTGTATTTACAATTTTACAAATATGGAAGTAAAATTTACATTGTTAGCAAATATCCTCTCCGAAATTTTCGACCTTTAATCTCCTAGTATCGTAACGAACATTTAAAAGTAGATAATAATATATATATATGTGATAATGTAATGTTATAAAGCAAGAAATCGCAAAAAAAAAAAAAAAAAAAACTTTTTGAAAAAAAAACACCGAATCATATGATTCTACAAAGTCTTAGTCGCAAGTCGCGAATTTCATAAATGCGTGGAATAGAAAAAGTAGTAGAACGGCATTTTTCGATTTTAGAAATATTCTGGTAACTTCCATCAAATTTCGAGTGAAAAATCTGACATAATAAATATTTACAATTCAACTTAGTAATTCGCATTAATGAAATTAATGCAGTGCAATATTAAAAATTAAAAATACCTGGAAAATTTTACGCTATCTTTGATAATTTTATTGTGATCCTGTTTAGACTTTTTTAATGTCTTTTGGTAAATAAGGATAATACAATGGTTCAAGAAAATCTAATTGGCCTTCGGAAACTTTGTCCCGAATTATCTGAATTGTTTCGCAAAGAAGCAATTAGAACGGGTTGATTCAATTTGAATAACTTCTTGTTCATTTTTGGCTACTTGTTTGTATTATCACAAAATGTTTTATGGGAATCGTTCCGATTTCGGTGCCAAGCTGCAGTCGTTAATGCATTAATACAATGCATTTTTTTTACAAAAATTTAATAGTTTGGGGTTAAACCATAATAGGTGTAGTGTTAATTATCTCACCCGTTTGACAAATTATTGATCATGGCGTTGATCATTTGGAAACGGTGTATTAAAAAATATATATATATATTTTTTTTCTTTCAAATTATTGCCAGGTAAACAAAGTAATGAATGAATGAATGAATGAATGAATTCTATTGTTTTTAAATTTTTATAATGCTGATGCTTTCGTTTCGATTGTTTTCCTACATGATATAATGCAAAAACGTTATTACGCGATGATCAAAGATTGTCATCAACGCAGTTATGCTATTAAAATTGGATTATTTCTTTCTTTTTTTTACTATTATTAGGGCACAAGGATAAATGTAATTTTATCTTAATTTATTATTTTTTTTTTTATTCGATGATTCCTTTTACTTTTATGTCTCTATTCAGTGACAAAAAATTTATTTTTATAATTGAACGCCACGGCGCCACAATCATATAACAAGATAACGCGCCTAGATTTACAGATCATTGCCATAAAGGTAGTTTACAAAGATCGAAAAAAAAAGAACCAATAACGAAAAAGGGAATCTGAATCAAAAAAAGATCGATTGCTGATTGGTTCACTTCTTGTATGCTGCGTGGAAGGAAAATTGTTTACTTTTTAACCTTTGCCCTTTTTCGTGAATTCGATCTAATTGGTTTCGTCATTAATGACAGAGGTGGAACGTTGGACGGAATCGTTATCAGGAAAATCCATCGTGCGAATTCTTAAATGTCACCCCTTTCATACCTTTTAATCATTCATGATGCATGAAGTAAGCAAGTGTGGTAACATCATTTTATGCCATAAAAAGTTTTTAATTCAAATTGTCACATTATAAAATTCCTTTATGGGTTGGTTACATTGAGTCTACAGCAACCATAACGCGACATTCATGTAAATTAAGTTGCATCGCCTGTCGCCTGAATTGGGAATTAGGATATCGGATTTTAACATGTACAAGACCCTTTCACGCGCGGTTGTTATTTATCTTTACCACCTTTACTTTAATAGACACAACTTTCACTAATGAAGGATTGTCTTCCCAGAATGTTAAAAAAAAAAAAAAACAGATCAACGAGATAATAATCGAATGATTATTATTAATACACAATTATGTAAGCGACGGATTGATCAAGCATATAAATATGAATGTCTCCATACGATGAACATTTCAGTTGGAACAATTCCCTCATAAAAATTCATACAAAATGCCAAAGTATAATGAAAAGGATAATAAAGGTTCCGACGATTTGGCAGATTTCAAATTACCTTTTCCCCCAAGGATCACGGCTCTCGAGGTGGTCTCTTTGAACAAAAAGAAGGGTAAAAAACCTTCAAAGTCCTCAAACGCTTTTATGATCTATCGAAAAGTTTTTTCTAAAGAAGTGGCAAAAAACCATCGGTTCCAACAGAAGAGAATTTCTCCCATTTGTGGTGATTTCTGGAGACGTGAGCCAGAGCATGTTAAATACGAATATCATAAATTGGCGAAAGAAGTTGACAAATTATTCTTGCAATTACGCGAAGAAACTTCACTTCAAGACAGAATCGAATGGAACATGAAAGCCGATCCGCAAATAACTCTACAAAGGTTGGAACAACCGTTTCCTTCGAACGAGCCAGGACCATCTATAGAATATTATTTGAAAGAATTCGACAACTTGGATCATAATTCATGTATTCCAGATCCATGTGATAGTTATGAAAATTTCGAATTAAATTATCCGATCGCTCCAATTTATCCGAACGTAAACCTTCCTTTAGTGGAGGACCCGACGTTCAACCCGTATTATGATTGGAACCTTGCGCAATATGGTCTTGCGCAATATGAATCGCAACTTCCGTCTTACGAGATTTTTCCCGAACTTTAATAGTCCTTTCGATTTATTTATTCAACAATAATTTAGATATTTTTTTTTCTAAATTAAATATTTTTAACGATGACGATTCTTTTTTTTTTTCGGTTATGATTATTTTCCCTTAAGTTTATATATGACATTAAGGCAATTATGAAAACGAAATATTATGATCAAAATCTTACGATTATGGTAAAATGGACATGGAAAACTCTCAAATCAACAAATAAAGATACACTCTTAATAAAATAAGATTCATAAGAAAGATTAAATAAATTAGATAAGAATAAATCCTTTTAGCAATTTTGGTTAGCGAATCTTAAAATAGTTGAAGGTGCCGATCGTTTTTTTTTTCACTCGTTTTTTCCCCCCTCCCAACGATTTAAATAAATAAAATCACTATAAATTTTAAGTTAATGCGATGGTTTACTTTATCAATGAAACCATTTTTTATGACCCAAATTTGATCTGGACATTTATTACATTTATTGTCTTTTCCAAAAATGGCTTGATAGTGATCTACAGTATGCGTTCGGAAAACCGAAAATAATCCAAAGTACAAAAAGATTGTTAAAAAAAAAAAAAAATTAAAATAAAAAGTACTTCGAAAACCGTTTATAAATTTTCCGAAATTCCCCGTAAAACTAGATACCTGTTTCTATGTTACTTCAAAGAAATCTTATTTATTTGTATTTACGGAATAAGCTCCATTCTACAAGGCAGTCACGTTTTATGTAAAGAATTTTTTCCGTAAATCCCACAAAAAAATTAGGGAGTTATCCCAAGTTTGGAAATAATTGAAAATGTTTTCATGTTTATTAAAGTATAAAATTAGCGATGAAAAATTTATTCTTGGGAAATTCGAAAATTTACGTGTAACCGTTAAAATATTTCAGTGAAGAAAAAAAATAAATCATACATATTTATTTACTCAAGTAAATTATCATACCTAATACATATATAATTAATTAACATGTGAAAAAAAAGTAAATATTTGCATAACATATAAAATTCTTATACATATATAATATATATATGAAACCAGAATCCATATACATAGATATTATAAAACAAGTTCTATACAGGTTAATTGATAGTGGGATCATAAAAATTATTTCACATGAATTCCGGATAAAATAAACAAAAAAATTCTGGTTAATGTTTGAAATCTTCATAGTAACCCAAATACCATTCTAATTTATCTTCTTCGAACCGAAAACCTTCATTGGTCTCTTTATTACTGCTTTCATTATTGAATTCGGATGAAGATTTATAAACGTCTTGTTGAAATTGATTTGTAATGTAGGAAATATGAGGATCGTTGCTGAATGATTGCGAACTTTGCTTCGGATGAGTGTTCAAGGGTAACGTCAATTCTTCATTTAACATCATTCGCTGATTAGTTGTGGAAGAGCAAAGCGAGATCAAATTCAAATTCAAATACTCTTCACAGTTAATATCATCTTTAAAATGGGTTTCACAAATGACGTTTCTAGGATGTTCAACCGAAACAGCTTCATCGTTTGAAAATGAACTTTTTCTAGAATCAAGGTTTCTTCGTCGTCTTCTCTTCACGACCTTTGGTTGTTCAACATAAACCAAATCCCGGTTTCTCATATCATTCAACTCTATTTCAACCTGTTTGGAGATTTTCTCGTAGGCCGCTTTGACTTCTTGACTTTCATTCTTCCAATGATCGCTAACAAGTCTTGAAACTTCTGTCATCTTAAGCCTATGGTCTAAAAGTGACAAGTGGTCGACAAATGCTTTCCTATAAATGAAAAATGCATTTGGCGTTTTCGAACAAATTTTCGATCGACGTCTTTTGTGTGCTATCTCATAGGCAGTAATGTTTGGCGGAAATGGAAGTATAACACGGGGTAGGGTGGAGAGGGAGACGATGTTAGAGGGGGGATAGATGCACGGACGGAAGATGTCCAAAAGCTTTTCCGAATTCATTTCTTCAATTATGGTACATTCGTACTTTGCCTTTTTAATGAAAGAATTATGAATTTTCAATGACAAGATGTGAGTGGAGGGGAAAGAAATTATTCTTTTCGGAACATAAAATTTAGCGTCATATAAATAATTTATGGTGTTACCTCATAAGGAAACAAAAATACACTAATAAAGTTTAAGAGAACAAAGCGGGTTTTTATCTGTAAATTTCAAGATAATTAGTTCAATCTAAAGTTTTTGCCAGATTGGGTTGCTTTTTACTGCGGAAAACAAACAAAATTAATGGGAAATCCTGAAGACCATAATTTTCCGGTTTCTTATTATAGTTTTGTGGAATGTTATTTTATTTATTTTATTGAGGCTGGGTGCAGTGCATGACATTCATATCATACATACATACATAACACAAATAATGATGATCATTTTCGAATATTCTAAAACATAAATTCCCGCTTCTAAAAATCATGCATTCGTACTTGTGGCGGAAATGTGATTTTTGAGGATTGTGAATAATTAATTATATTATTCATTTTTTTTTTTTTTTTTTTTAATAAAAAAAATTAGTTATTTTAATTTAGATAAATTATTTGTAATTAATTGACTGGTTCTCTTTCAATGTACCATGATATCCAAAGATGCCATCAATGTAATGAATAACGTAGCAATAATCTATTTAAAATTCTTCACAAAAAAAATACTGCGGATAATATGACACGATCTAATCTCTCACATGTCATAGAATCTATTTTTTTTTTAAACAAAACTATTCCCAAAAATGTAGTTTAATAAAATTTAAAAAAGTTCAATCAATATAATTTTTAACGGAGAGATCTTTGTTTCAATAATTTTGATCATAATTTTTATTTTCCCTCCCTTTTGAGAAAAAGGAAAATATTGATTGATCAATCGGAAACAAAGTGTATTTATTCTGCATGTGTGCTAAATTGATTTATGATGATTGAATGTGAGTGGTGCCAAAAGAAAAAAATCCCTAGCGGATTTCATCGATTAATGGAGATGGCTACTTTTCTCCGGATATGACTACTCAAAAATCCATTGTCTGTTGTAATTCATTCCTATTATGGAATTATAAAATTTCGAAATCTTAATACCAAAAGAAGGTTGAATAGTTATCCAACCAATGAAATATTTCAATCAAAAGTTAATAAGGTTCACAAATATAGAAAATGTATAAAAATGCTTGATCAATAAAGAAATATTTTCATTAAATATCCAATCGACGGAATCCCCAAAATGTTAAACCTAATAATATACCAGGATCTCCATTGATAATATCCAAAGAGAGACCGAATAAGAGATAGCACAACCTTGAACATAAGTGTAACCTCGTGCGAGATTTGGCTTTTTATTCTCATTATTAACATATTTGATATATCCTTTCAATACACGAAGGTTTTTGTTGAACATTCCTAAAAAAATGAAATGAATGATTTATTTCATCCTAATATGGTAAGTAAATATATACACCGACACATTTATGGAATAGTTACGCAGATCTTTTGGACGCGTCAAAATTTAAATTTAAATCTTTTTTTCGCCAAATGCTCTAATAAATTCTTTGTGTATGTGAAACTTTACAAAATTTGAGATGCACCGAGTTTGTGTGAGAATTTTTTCCTCATTTTTTCAATCATTTTTAATTGAAGAATATAAAAATTTTTGTCACCCCGAAACATGATTAGTAAGAAGCCAGACTTCCAAAGTCCCTTAAACAATTGCCCTGCCCTTGTATAACGGATGAACCGCGAGACATGTCAATGCATATTCCTTCTAAGAAACATATTGTCATTAATAATTGTGCTTCAAAAAAACTTTACTAGATTTGTACGCCAAACTTTAAACTATTTTACGCCATAAATTTCTTTGGTCCTTTCTCTCTTTTTTTTTTTTTTTACCCAAATATAACTAAATCGTTGCAGGTTTTGTTACAGGAGAAGAATATATAGTAGAATCAAGATAAGCAGCATAAATAATCACTATAAAAAATGTATTGAAGTATTGTAAAAAAGCATCAAATATAAATAATCAAAGTTGCGTGATTCTAATCAGACGCCTTTTCTTTCTTTTTTTGTTCAAGACTTATGTAACGTGAAAGAAAGAAAAAATATATAACCAAATTTGCATTGTCAGACTTTTAAATTACAAATTACAAATTACAAATTACTGTTATACTATATATACATCTTCTTTACATAGATTTTTTAAATAACTTTTTAAATCATTTCAATACGAGAATTATGCATTCATACTAATCTCCTTTTATTTTTATTTTTTATTTTGTTTACCCGAAAATTTATATTGCTTTAAAGAATCATGCTTAATCAAGATTGTATCCATACATTTATATTATATCGTGTCTTTATGTCTTAATTGTCCTCCTTAATAATGTCATACAACGATATATAAAAATCCAAAGAATGTCAGCTTTGGTACGGGTATGGGGGCTCAGATCCAATAATGATTTTGTAATTTAAGCTAAATTAAGCAATTATATACACTTGCAGTTTTATCAGCATGTGCGTATTGCTTCGGCATTTATAATATCAATATTAACACCTTTGTTTAATCATGCTTACATGCTTGTATGCATAAAAATGTTCCGAAAATGCAAGCGTGATTAAGCTAGAAATCATATAAAAAGAACGAGTTTTTCCTTCCACTTTGAAATATGTCCTTTTGATCCATCATTCAAAATTCGACCTTCCTCCGGATTTTGCTCCCTTCAAATAAACGAAACTCTCCTTTACCAAACTCACTTGAAATATT